>JAGDQP010000492.1:144730-159405 GCA_022664845.1 Lepisma saccharinum | reverse complement strand
TCGCCACTGTCTTATGTGTGTGTGTGTGTGTGGAGAGAGAGAGAGAGAAAACTTTGGTAAACTTTATTTTTATATGGGTCAGTCTGGTAACTTTGGATTTTGGCCTGTTAGCATTCGCCCCTTCCGGGACTCGAACCTGGGACCTTCGAGCCGTTGGCCTACCGCCGCAGACCGCACGGCCACCCACCCACCCGGCCGGCCGGCCAGTAGGCAGAGAGAGAGAAATACTAATAATTGCGTTAAGTCAATTATGATTTAAGGATGTAATTCTGAAATAATTTTGGTTACTATCTTTTCGTTTCGTAATTATTGTAGAGACGAATTAAGTTCAATACCGGACAGATCAGATCTTTCAGATCAGATGAGCAAGTATACATTTGCTGATACTCATATTATACTCTGTATAATAGATAGGTGCTAAAGGGCACAGTTACCCAACTGAACACCACGTCACTAGCTGAGTTAGAATTGAAAATTTGATCCCTTTCGGATAAAACTGAAAGTAGACAAACGAGGTTAAACTGATCTCCCCATTTGTGTTCGAACTTGCTTCACATGCCTAGTTGTTTCGTAAGCAATCGAGCACTCCAGTATAATAAAGTAGAGCTCAATGGTTCGGAGAGCATAAAACATCGTTTCTCAACCTTTTTCATGCCGCGACCCCCTTTAACCATGCCTTCCGGCCGGCGACCCGCAAAGGTAATTTTCTTCTTTATAAGAGGCGGTTTGGTTTCACATTGTATGAAATTGCCTCCTGAGGGCTTCAACACTCACTCAGATTCGTGTATCTGAGAAACAGACCTGTAAAAACGAAAGTTTTCAAGGTACTTTTATTAAATTTTCTACAGTTGCTCACACAACCCTGACCTTTTAACACAGTGAAAATAACTTTCCTAAATTAAATTTTAACCCCCCGTCTGGGGGTTTAAATTGAAAAGTGAACCTCGCTTACGGGAAAATACAATGTTAATTCAGAGGAATACTTTTCCTTGTCTAATTTAATTACCAAGAAATTAAGTCAGACAGTAATTGAAGGCTCACATTTCGCGCTAACCTAGTAAACGTGTGCAATATTTTGTTGCTTTTCATTTGAAAACATGACAGTTGATTTGCTACATTTGACAAATTACCGGTAAACTTTTCAACAAATTACATTATCTTCAGTCATTATAAAAACAACTAAACTGAAATATATTCTTTAAAATGTATTAGATTTAGCCTACAAAACCTTGGTTAAATATATTTTTTTCACCTCCCTTCCCGACCCCCCTTGCAGACAATCCGCGACCCACATGTTGAGAAACTCTGCCATAAAACTTATTTTCTTAGGGCATTTTCTTTTGTTTACTACTCTTGAGTATTTGCGCATTAAAATCGATTCGTTCTACCTTATTTTTTTCCCCTTCCCATGCACGTGGATTCACAGAATTCCTTGAAGACGAAAACAGGAACTGCTTCCTGATGCAACTTTTTTTTTTCTGACTCTTTGTAAAACATTATTGACGGATCTTGCGATGTTAGAGTTTATGCGGTAACAAAAAGAGAAAACAAGACAAAAACTTAAATCAAAAAACAAAAGAAAGTATATAACTTACTTGCGTAACTAATGTATATTTCACTTGTGTTTCGTCGCTCAAATGCAAATGTAAGTGCTATGGCGTAAGATTTTTTTTAAAAAAATGTTCAAAATATAACTACCATGCATTTATCTTACACTTTCTTATTTCTATTCTACACTGTAAGAACAAGAAAAAGAAGAAGGGGAAACAACAGAAAATGTCAATTGGTAAGGTCAAACAGTCAAATGGAAACTCTATTTCTTAAGTGAGTAATATCTTAATAGCCGTGGGAGATCTCCCATCGTTAACCCTATATAGCAAGTACCGTAACGTTACAAAAGTCAATTCCTTCGTGCTTTTTTTTTCTTTCTTTCTAAAATTGGACGTTAGAGGAATTGGAATGATGTCACTGTCACACAGCCATGAAAGCGGACCAATTCAGGAACAACAAAGAAAAAAAAGCATTGGGGAGCTAGTGAACATATACATCCTCCCGGCATTTTTTTAAACACTAAAAATACATAAAATTAACAGTAAAAATAGTTGTTTGCTTGCTACGAGAGTGGTTGGATTATATCCTAGTAATTAAATAAAAAAAAATCTAAGATTAGTACACAGACCTCATAATAGATAGACTTAACACGCTTCCCCAATTCTGGGTGCGCTAAAACTAATGGGTTCTTTGTTCAGAGTACGTGATTTGGAATCCATCCCGTAGGTAGCTCTGCCATAAACCTCATAGTAGAATATGTCTATGGCAGAGCTACCTACGGGATGGATTCCAAATCACGTACTCTGAACAAAGAACCCATTAGTTTTAGCGCACCCAGAATTGGGGAAGCGTGCTAAGTCTATCTATTATGAGGTCTATGATTAGTACCGGGCTTCATCCAAAATTTGAACATTTTGGGAATTTCATTAAGAATTTTGGGTTTATAACACTTGAGAGCTCTGTTCTAGTTTAGGGTAGTGTCAGATGTGTAAAATTTCCGGAGACGGGGGAAATATTTCTCAGAACCCCAGTAACACATGCACGTTGTCCGCTGATGAGACTCACATTGCAATGTATTCATTCACATTGCTAATGCAGATAGGAGAGCGGACCGCTTGAGCCTACGTCGAACTATGTGGGATCGACATTGGTTCACGGTATAATTAATTTACCTATTTTCTAAAACTATAGTAAGTATTGTGCAAAGAATAAATCGATTTTCCACAAAACTTTTTGTTCATAATGACTAAATTAAATAAAAAGCGCTTTCTAAAGACATGAAGCGTTTGCGCGAACAAACATCTAAGTGACATTTTCAAATAAAAAAAATCGCGAGTATATTTTTATATATAACAGGAAAAATATGAGGCATACAATATTTATAGTTTGCACAAAAGCGGAATTTAGTCTAACATGTCTTCGTGCAAAGTATGAATATTTTATGCCTTATATTTTTTCTGTTATATATAAAAATGTACTCGTGATTGTTTTTATTTGAAACTGTCATTTAGACGTTTGTTCGCGCATACGCTTTACATACTTCCCTTAAACAATTCGTACTAAAATGTAAAATATTATTTTGTTTATGCATGATTGGATATAATCCGTCATCCAGGGGTTTGACTTATGTTTCAATTCTTTCAACTTTGAATTGAGAATATCTACATTTTCATCCACCGACCTATTCTATGTTATCAACTCCCAGGGTATATGAGTGGCATCTGTACGTAGATTCTCTTTATTTATATTTCTGAGCTTTCGATAGGTTGTTATTTTATGTTGAGCTTTTGGGGAATTAAGTGAATATACGAGGGCAGATCAAATCATGACGGGGAAATGCCAGGGACAGGAAATTTGCCAAATTTAGTAGTTTTCTTGGGATACGATACTGCGATATGACCAATAGCAGACTCAGAGCTTCCTGAGTAATGTGTGGGTCCCAGGGAACACAAGTTTAAGTTGAGTGTCTGAAGCATACCTTTATAATCTACGGATTCCCTTGAATCCCGCAAGACGTCGCGGTGTTTAAATCGCCCATTTTAAACAGTGAACCTAAAAGTAATGGTTTTACATCTAAAATGATTTTGGAACGTTGGATAAAATATGTGTAACATGAAAACTTCTATTCACAAGAGTGTTATATTTAATTTTAAACTTTAAAAATAAACGACTTATTTTTAAGCTCATTTAAACGTCATATTTTTTAGTGTTTAGCATTGACTTCGATTTCCGAAACCCGGATGCTAACTGCAATAATAATAATAATGATAATAATTGGAACGACACTCGAGTCTTTGTCTGCAATCCTTTATTTATTTATTTTTATTTTTGTCTTCCAGGGTTTTCATCACTTTCACCAGGCAAATGCTGAAATGGTATCTTGTGGAAATCCACATGAGTAACTTTAGAATCCTTATCTTAGAAGAATGTTCAGTGTGGGCCCGTTTTTCCTACAACTTGCGGTAGGCTTAGGCTCTAGTTGCCACTTCAGCACATGAAAGCAAAACAAGTTTTTAATTAATTTTAAACTAAATTCAGATTTAAAATAAATTTTACCTTGAAGTTAATCGATTACAAGCAGTGTATAAGTAAATAACAATTCATTATTATATCTACCGGGACAACTAACAAACTTGCCCGGACATCGGGTCAGAACTACAAACAAGCCCTTAGTTCGCTTTCCAAGCGCTATTTATAGTTCATTCGTAAGATCACAAGAGATTGGTGCGAATCAGTATAGAAATTATTCCTCTGGAAGTGGAAAATTTTGAATGGCGTAGAAGAAAAACGATATTGCATCGATTATAATGAAAAGAAAACATGTAGAACGGGGGCGAGAACTGGCGGAGTTTATAGTAAAACACTCCTATCACGTGATGAGACTTGAGGGTACTAATACCACAGCGACAATGCAACGAAATGAAATTCGGACAGTTTTCAACTTGAACAAGTTTCTTCACATAGCTGGTAGTTCAAACAAGCTGGGATTAGTCTATTTACAACAACCAGCAGAAGAATTGTTCAAACAAGCCACTTGTGTTGTTCCATCAGCTTCAAACTTGTTAATGAAGTGCAACACAATATTTCAACCTTGATTCAAGTCGGCATGCTATCTGGATTCCTAGTTCATTATCCTTTATGTAGGAAATATTTTCACCAGTAACGATAAATAATTTCAATAAAAAGTTTTTATATCTGTTAATGACAGGAGTTTATAAATAACATCATATTTAGGCGTACAGTACATAGATCACTAAACATAACTTACGATATCTGAGCTCGATAAATCTCACAAATGACAATACAGATTGATTCAAGCTACATTAACAAGGCCAGGTAAAATGGGTCAAGATTTGATACTGAGTCAATGAATACCGTCTAGCAATGTGAATCTAGAAATGGTACTAACAGTATATCGACACCTGAGTATCTCCATAGGAATTCCGGAGATACGGCAATACGATCCTCAAGTGTCAATATGTGGAACAGTTTTTAAAATAATTAAAAATATATATATTATAATGAGCTTGTGATATTTGGTGGCCATTTTCAAATATGGCTGCTATAAGCTACCGCAAGTATCGTCATCCAATAATTATAAATTCAATGTAAATTCAAAAAGATACTTATCATCAAGTCCGCAAAGTTGAAATCAAAAGCTTAATTTTTGGATCCTGGATCAACGACTAATGTTCTGCAATCAGCCTCACTGTAGCATGAGTTGGGATGCCTATCTTCCAGGCTCCGAGTTAGAACATGTATAATCGTGAGATGAAAAAGGAACTTTTGAACTCTACTGTACATTTCTGATCAATCTTGTTATTTTCCGTCACTTTATCACAATTTATTTCTGATCTCGTGGTGGCCGAGAGTTCGCTTTCTGTGCGCGTGGTCACGGGTTCAAATCCGCCGGGGTTCATTGAACGCAGTGGTTCGGGCCCACTATACTAAAAACTGTAGGTCCCGCCCTTACAAGCTCAGCAGCTCGTTTAGGACGTTAATAACAATTCACTCACAATTTATTTCTACGGAAAAAAGAAAACAAGGCAAATAAATGTCCTTTCCATTAGCGCCAAATTAGTCCATTCTTTTGCCCAATACATGACTTAAATATGATGAAAATATGTATTTATATGACCAATAAAATAGCTTTATTGTGTTCACAAAAGGTAGAAATGTTTTAAAATTAATTTAGGCTTCAAAAAACATACCAGGATAATACTCGTAATTTGATATGCCACAAAAATTCAAACCGTAATTATCACTTTAATTAGCACTAATTGATTTTACAAATAATTTCTATAATCTAACATTAAACGACCCGTAAAATACAAGTAATCAAAATAGCTTTTCTTTAAATATGGAAAGATATTTCCACTACGCTAATTGTTTTTCAATTATAATAAATATTTCAATCTTAGTTACAGGGAAGCGTTCAGCAATTTCCCCTTGTATTCAGACAAAACTCCGCCCCTGTCGGTTCCCATGGCTTCTTTGTTTTTACCTTTTTATTTCTTCTTCATTAGCAAAAAAAAAAAAGAAGTACATATGTACATACATTAACATTAAATATAGACAATGTTGTCCTGAACAACACACAATAAAGCTCAATGCACGTAACCATATAATTTTCATTACTACTACGGCGAAATCAAGAAATAGATTGACTTATTTATTAGGAGCAGAATCCACTTGATCACGAACAGTTAACATTGCAGAATCATTGACCAGCCTCAATGCGACGCCATGTCGTGAATTACACTTCGCTCTGCACGCACAGTCTCGTCTGCAGGCAATATGTCTGTTGGTGATCCGAAAGAGGGGAGAATACAAGAAAGTTTATAGTCGCTCCTTGTGTTTGGTCTACTCGACTGACACAAATTTTAAGTTCAGAAATCAATAGTACGGTAAAACATGCACAATATTTAGGAAACATCAATAGCCAGCACAATTAATCCTAATTAGTACATGGAGTAGGCCTACGGATAATTTTCCCAGTAGCACAAATGTATTTTGAACGTTGAATTTTTGTTCATATCGTTGATTAACAGTTATCGGTTGAAAAAGTATGCTTAATTTTAAATCATATTTCAACAAAGACTTGATATTGTTGATATGATGTTGATTCTACTGTTATTTTCAACTATTAAATAGATTTCGTTTCATGGGACTCTTTCTAATTGAATGGAATAAAATTTGTAATTAAAAGCTAATTGAATGCCATTAACTATTATTTTGTGTTCTCTTTTGCATGTTGAAAACACGTTGAATTTCAATCTATATTCCAACGAAATCTTTGATTTCGTTGATAGCACGTTAATGTAACGTGTTTTTAACCATTATGTTGAAGTGTGCGCTAGATTATCTTTCCAAGTTAATTGCATTAAAATGAGCTTAAAAGTTAATAGAATAAAACTAACTACGTTTCTCATGTTCATTTGCATGTTGAAAACAGATTGAATTTTAAACTGTATTTCAACTAACATTTAATTCGTTAATAGGGCGTTAATGTGAAGTTTTTCTTATAATTATGACATAGATATCGCTTTATATGCGTTTTTCTAAGACGACATAATACACTTATTGAGAAATACAAATTTAATAGTGCAGCGATGGTCAAAGTATTAAATAAAGATGGAAAATGCACAAAAGGAAGAAAGAAGGAAAGTATTCTTTATTCTTATTCTTACATAATGGTAAAACGACGAGTCTGGATTTGTGGCGACTGCATTTAAGACTGCCTTTTACGACTTCGTAAAATAAACGGAATAGTAAAAGAGTAGTGATTCACAAGGCGGCTTCGTGGATGAGTGGTCAACGTGTTGATCTACCAACGACGAGTAAGGAACGCTCCAGCTTCGAATCCCACAGCAAACGGTTGGAAAATTTACTGTTGGAAAATTAATACTGTATATCATGATGAATACAACGGACAAAATGCAGCTAAATGTGTATACCAATAGACAGCAACCATGCTCTGATTTAACCAACTGAACCAGTTTCTTCATCATCCAGTTCTTGATTTCAACCTGTTTCTTCTCAGTCATTATAAACCGTTGAACAGGTGGATATTTCGGTACATTTACAACGTTAAAATTACGTTTTGGTACTAGCGTTTAATCCACGTATTTTCAACGTGTGTGTGCTACTGGAGTTTAACCGAGTGCGTGTGACACAAGTGAAGATTAAGTTATGTTATCGTTTTGAGTATGTATTTTGTTTTGTTGATGTTTATATTTCACATCTAAGTTTGTTTGTATCACTTCATATTAGCTTAATAGTATCCTATGGTATTCAAATCTTGAGAACTAAATCAGAAACAGGTGAGACGGCGCCCAAACGGGGGCCCATGTACTATAATCAGGCTGTAGCAGCGAGGATCCAATTTCGATAGCCTGTGTGTCGTTGGTAAAGTTTCGACGAGACTTTTCGAACGACACCTCAATCACCTTCGTAGTTCCAGTGGTTCCTGAGTCGAAAATTGTGACAGACAGATGGACGGGCATTGCGGTGATATAAGGCTTCCCAGGCTTAGCTGCTGAAGATTAAAAGCATTCGTCACACATGCGTTAATACTGAATGCTTCTTCACCTCGTAGAATTAAGTATAAGAGATTATGAACATCATAATTCATAATCATCATTGTGCATGTTCTGCTAAAAAAGGCAGAGAGTTCTAGACGGGTTCTTTATTCATCGCTGCTATCTCGTTTCGCCATTTCTTTTAAAAGTAAAAAAAAAAAAGGCTGGCCAAAGTAAGTAATTCAGGAAGTTACGTCACCGTGACATCACGAATTCAGCAGTGAAGAGCGTGTGTGTGCATCAAATAAATTTTCGCAGGAGTTTGCCTGCAGTTCCCCTAGTAACTCCAGCAACAGAGCGTTCGACCACTGGCCCTCGATTCCCGTTTAGGTCAATTTGTCTCCCTTTTTCCACAAGTGCGTTACTTTCTTTTGTTATTACTTACGAACACATGCTACCTTTTGTTTGTTTTTACATTTTCAACATTTTATAGATTCTTCATAGATATTCAATATCAACTTGTAACATTATTTTAACGTGAAAAACTTTAGAATAGTTGTTTGGTTATACGAATTGTACATTAATAGTACAGAATGTATTTGGTACTTTCTGATTTTAGATACTTGTATTCAGGTTAATACAACTGAATGCCAAAAATTGGCCTGGAATGTCAAGAGATTTTTTTTAAAAAAATATATTCTAAAAATCATAAGAAAAGTAACAGCCCAAGTTTGAGCCTTGCGGAACTCCTGATGGTACTAAATACTCTTTAGCAATCTACATCTTTTATCTACACTAAGCTGACGACAGTTTTATGGGTTGTAACAAATTAGTTCCAGCTTTGATTGAGCAAAATTGTGTTGTTTGAGTTATCTATTTATTAATTTGTTGTGATTAACAGTATAAAAGCCTTTGCAAAGTCTGCAAAAATTACATTCACTATTCAACGTATGAGAAACAAAATAAAATCAATAATTAAACTGAGATTAGTTGTTAACTGAGATTAAACTGAGACTTCTCTTTTCAAAAACATGTTCCTCAGCAATTCATGGTCTGACATGACTCATTACACGTCGATGTAAAATCGATTCGAACACTTTTGCGAGAGCACTTAATACGAGAACAGGCCTGTAATTTTGGAATACTTTGTTATTACTTGTCTTAGGAATGGTCGAATGAGGCACAATTTAACTATTTTCCATTGATTAGCGAACATGCATATATTCCGTTGCCAGATTAAAAATAGCTTCACGAGACAAAGGTGGATCGATCGTCTGTACAGAATACTTTTCCAAAGTATTGTGAATTATTTATCCTAAATGTTTCAACCAAGTTTGTAATTTAGCTCATGGATTTCTGGAAAGCATGATGAGGCGTACAGGTTCGTATTCTTCTGATAATCATGAATAAGACTTTCCAGCCCTTTCCACAATTTTACGAGGCTAAGTTGTGATGGTACCTAATAGTAAGTCTTTGGGCGCAACCTTCTCCATAACTTTTCCCGGAAGAAAGCTCCCTCTAAGACTACAGAAAGGCTCTTCAGTCCATTAATGTAACGTTAGGAAGATAAAAAATAAGTTTCATAATGTAAAATTACGAAGAATGCAAGTAAATAAATGTTTGGAAAAGCGCATAACAACGTTTTTCAAATCAATTCCTAAGATTTGCAAGTTTGAATTGTCAACACGTTCTTATTAATGTTGTTGCTCACTTCCTGTATATATTCATTTCGATTACACAGTTTTAAACTTTGTTTTATGTCTGTGACGAAGCAACATGAAAGCTCATTTTCAATAATGAATGAATTTCTCTATTACGTACGTACAGTAAATATTTCAAGTAAGAGCAACTGCTGTAGTCTTCTCAAGTAAATTCGACAGACGAAAATAAACAAGTCACACATAATTATGAAAACTTGTATAATTAAAAAAATATAATGGTAAACCGCATGTGCAAATGTGATTTTGTAATGCACTGTTTTGTTTGATTTAAGTGACAGTCTTTGATCTCAGCGGCCAATCGACTTCTACTTCACCAGAAAATAGAATCAGGGTCGCAATTAGGATGGGTAACGGCGGGGCACGTGCTGGCCCCGTCACCGTACTAGAATCGTGGAAAGGCAAGAGTGACATATGTGTGTCACGCCTAATGCGCGAGAGTCAAATTATAATTCATGACACTCCTAATGAAGAAGAGAAGATTTCAAGTCAATTGAATCGCTCCATGCAGAACTGTCATCAGTCTTCTCTTCTTTACCTAGTTTCGAGAAAACGTAGAGGGTATTCTCCCAGTTTTGTTATTGGTTCATCTTCAAAGTTAACAAAGAAAATCATAGCTGTTTATTGACCTAACACGAAATTAAAGGTCTTTGGTATTTAGTCTGTATTACATTCCAGAGCTGAAACCGGTTCACTTTTGGTGATCCGGTCCAACCCGAACATAGGTGACCCGACGAGCCGGTCCGAAACTTGACCCAATTGATCCGGTGACCCGTTTCAGCTCTGTTACATTCTAATAGAAAGTTGCAGGGTCAGAGTAATGCCTCTAGGCCTCTTCGTGTATTTGACTTTCGTTGCGTGACCACAGTCCGTTACTTTTTTATTTAAGTAACTACCCAATTGTCCTCACGATGCAGGGTCAGCAATGTAATTGTGAGCTATCACCATGAATCGAACCCGGGGCCGCTCGCACTTAAGTCGACCGCGCTACCAGCTAGGCCACGCAGAAGGCTCTTCTGTAATATATAATCTTTTATATATTTTATACTAACTTGTCCATTTTGATTTCTTCCCTTGGGCCCGTGAAAGATCGTGTCCTCCACCCACATTGCGCAGTTTACGGTCCATAGAACCAGCCCCGAATGACGTAGTTTTCGTGGCAGTGGCTTCTTATCTTGGCTTAGGATTTTCCAGGCTTTTTCTTTATCACCAGGTAAATGCCGAGATGACACCTTCAAACAGGCCCTGGCCCACTTCCTTCTCTACCCAGGTCTGAGTCTGCGATGTCAAAAGGCCACTTATACATTCAAATTCGATTGAAATGAACATTGTATAGGCCGCACTGCAGTGCACCATTGGTGTGAACCGTTAAGGACTTGAAGTTCAATAAAGGGAATGCCGGAACCTGGGCAATCAAATCGTGTCATCACCGAAGACAATTGCTCGGTCGGTAATGGCGAATATACGTATTATGACAAGCGTAATCGCGTTGACCACTAGACTCAGCAAAAGTAGCCCTACACCTCAAATCATCTTACACGATCACCTCCACGTTCGGAAGATATACTAAAGGATGAGATCAAGATCGCAGTCACGAATGTCCTCCAGAGTTCTACAAGAAGATTTCTGATACTCTCGTTTGTACATTCCACAGTCATTGTCCACTTTCAATTTAGGACAACTCTTATGCATTGCTGAACAGTGATGGTAAATAAGGTAAAGTTTTAGGCCTATACGTGTAGTATAATTGTTGCCTATTACTTTTAATATAATAGAAATATTACTTTTTTTAAAACTTACTTTGTAAGCAATTTATTAAACTCAATGCTTAAAAGGATTGTGTGTCTTTATTAATTTAAGGTAATTTTCCATCGTAACTTCAGTGTGTAAATAAGAAACGTTCGATCGTGGTTATGCAAAAGGGTGTGGCGCTGTTTACGAAGAATGATGACATTTTGATGGGAATAGAACACGAAGAAGAAATGTGTGACGAAGTAATACTTTCTTTTGAAAAATATGTATCAAACGAGAGTAGTAGTAAGTACATTTTTCGTTGTGATTCAGTTTTAATTTATCATAACAGTACAAAATAGAGGGTGTCTGCTGCATGCTTGCTCGGAGTTCTGACGCTATTACCAGTATACTATCGACAACAGTAATTCTTACGTTGCAAGTTCAACCACATTTTAACTCCTGTTTTCCACTTTCATTTTCTCCTCAGGCTATAAAATTTGACAGATGTCAATAATTGTGTAAAATGCTACATTTTCTAAATATGATCATTAGAACTTCATTTCAAGCAAAAAGGCAATTTGAACATTGTTTAGGAAATGTATATTCTTAGCTAATCGTTTTCTCTTGTTATTTTTTGATGGCTGCAGGTTGATTTGAATTTAGTTCAAGTTCGATATCGAAATATTTTCAAATAATTATGATTGATATGGCCCAGGAAGTTAAGAAATATTAATATTGGAACTTAAGGTAAATATGTATTCGTGTAGTACATGCGTAATTCAAATGTGAGATCTAGAATTGAATAGATGGGCCTATTTTGAGCAATTACTAACAATGTCAACAACTTTGTTCATAGTAAATGTACATATATGTTAATCTTTGGAATCGGCCTCGATCATTTAATTGATTTGAGCTCAGACTGTAACTGCTAAAACGAACCCAAATAGTAATAAGAATAACAAATGGACGACGAGGATGTCTGATTTTACAAATGATCATTCCTAGTTACTGGTCAAAGTTTATTAGAACTCTGTGTAACATTGGATGCCAATAGAAAAATGGCTAAGGAAATAATAATGATATTTTGCTGATGGTTGCTACATTTATTGATTGTGTTAAATTATTGGAAGAAGCTAATATTATGAGCATTTTCTATCAAGAAGATGAAAGGATACGAAAGCAAATTAGTTACGAAGAAAAAAATTCTTCCAGTTAGAACAAGGTTTGCATGAATCGATAGGAGAATTTGTATCTAACCTTAAAACACAGGCAACATTTTGTAGTTTTGGTTCAGACATGGATAAATGAGTACTTGATCAATTTATATTAGGGCTAAGAAATATGGACTATCAACTGAATTTGTTATCAGTACCACAGTTAACACTCAATTTAGCTATAATTACAGCTAGTTCAATGACTAAAGTGCAAATTAATCCAAAAGATATTCAGAATATTAACGAGGGTCACAAGTTAACAGCCACACAAGCAACAAAATAGGTTAAAGGCCGCTTTAATTCCGCTTTAGACGACAGCATATATGGTACGATGAATCTTACGATTAGCAGTAGTGCCAGAGTGTGAAAGCAAGAATGCTACAATAGGGCAAGATGCTATGGTATAAATCCATAACTTTTTTTCTTTTTACGCTGGCACACTGCTTTCGCTATGATTCATCGTACGAGAAATTGTATCGTCTAAAGTGACCTTAAGAGTCCATCAAATGAAGAGTTTAAACAAAATACTCGTTCATTTACATGTACATGTTGTGGATTGCATCATTTTATACCAAATAAGTGTCCAGCATGGAACAGCACATGTAATTTTTGCGGAAATCGATCACACTGGGCACGATGCTGTAGATCTAAAAGAAAAACTGGCAAATAGAAACTGGCGAACAACTACTTTAGCGGATACAAAGTTGGGCGAGTTGCAGCATAGTAATGCAGAAAGAGATAAAAGTCCTAGTAACAAAAATGGTGAATTGCACAATGATTTCCAACCTACATTAACCAATACAAATATTGCTAATCTTGGAGATTCGCAAGTAGAAAATTTGTGTATAAATCAAATATTAACGAGTGATAATGGATTAGGTACGGTTGAAAAGGAAGCTTGTGATAAGTTTACGCAAACATTCAGTCTGACTTATTGCAACAAAGATATACAAACAAAACCAGTAATGTTACAAAATGTTATGTCACAAACAGAGGCAACAGAGGTACTCAACGAGGCATTCATTGTAGGTGTGAGTAATGAACTAATTCCAGAGGAATTAAAGGAGGAAAAGATGGTTACAAGTTATCTTTAGAAAATAAGCAAGAAATCTAAGAAGAAAATAGAAAAAAAATCTTGTTACAGAAATCACAGATAGAGGTTTTACTCAGGTGTTACAGACTGATTCATTTCAAGATCAGAAGTTGAAATTTATGTATTGGTTGGATTCCGGTATGCTAGGAAAGTTATATGATGCTTAACGCATATGGTAGTAGAGAGTGGAATAAACCAAGTGAAAAGTAATAAACATGAAAATCAGGAAGAGGAAGAGAAGTCTGTGAAGGTAATAGCTCAAGGAAAGACAAAGATTCCGAATACGAACATAGATGTGGTACTCATAAATCTGGGATTCGAAAAATATATTAATAGCGAAGAAATTGTTTCCAAAAAGGAAGTCTGGTCAAAATGGATGCAACATGGGGCGATCCAAGAAGCTGAGAAGGATGTACAACGTTTAGTTGATGCTTATGGTTTATAATGTGGTAGTTAAACATCAATGTGTATATGTGAGCACGACATATTAGAAGGATGTGATTGTGTTATTATCAATTTTATGATGAAAACTAAATGTTCTTTTTTGTTGTTATCTGTTGTACATGTTGTGATATAATTATATGTCGTATGATTGACTTGCAGTTAGATTAGAAATCAGAGATGATCTGTATGAACTGCTAGGTCAAGTGAAACTTGCGATGCTGAGTGCAATGATGATTTTAGTTGGATTGAATTGTACCTATAATATATATAACTTATTGTTTCAGGAGAGGAGAAGTGGATTGACATATGTCAATAATTGTGTAAAATGCTACATTTTCTAAATATGATAATTTGAACTTCATTTCAAGCAAAAAGGCAATTTGAACATTGTTTAGGAAAT
>JAGDQP010000492.1:118456-144720 GCA_022664845.1 Lepisma saccharinum | reverse complement strand
GGAAGTTAAGAAATATTAATATTGGAACTTAAGGTAAATATGTATTCTTGTAGTACATGCGTAATTCAAATGTGAGATCTAGAATTGAATAGATGGGCCTATTTTGAGCAATCACTAACAATGTCAACAACTTTGTTCATAGTAAATGTATATGTTAATCTTTGGAATCGGCCTCGATCATTTAATTGATTTGAGCTCAGACTGTAACTGCTAAAACGAACCCAAATAGTAATAAGAATAACAAAATTAACACACTTTTTAAATTGTCCTTTGTGTAACAGAAGTGGTGCGTTTATTATGTCTTCCTGGAAATGAATTTTGAAAGTTTTTTGTGCACTTAACTTTTTAAAGAACATTTCTTATAGGCCTAAAGTAAAGAATGAGGCCCATTTTTAATTTACTGTATTAAGGCCGCTTTAGACGATACAGTTTCTCGTACGATCTCTCGAGTGGTAGAATGTATACAATCCATAGTACGAGATTTTTCGTGAGATACATCATACAATATTTTATAGTGTTTTACACGGTACAATTTTGGGTACGAGGGGATAATGATAAAACTGCTGGAGTTTATATGTTGTTTTTATAATATTCCTAAGTTAATAAGATATGTGACATTACACAGCACTTCAAAAATATGCAAATCGCGATATATTAACTCCTATTTATACATATGTGGTCCAGTTAGTAACACTGCACTTCTACCATAGAGCACTGGAAACGCCTGAAAATGCTATGTTTTACGTCCCTATAGCCATGAAAGGTACAAAAATACATGCAAAATACAAAAATGAGGAGTAATGTAGCTTTAATTAATTCCTAGGTGCAGAAAACCCTGTTTCTAACACACGCAAGGTATATGGATATGCATATGAAGAGCTGTTTTAACTTCTGTATAAAAATAAGTTGGTACGCTTAATTACCTGGCTCACGTATGGACTTGCACAGCCAGCTCTGGCTTGACGTCACTTTATGTACATTAGGTCTACTTCTGTAATATACTGTATTCAATGTAATTCATTATTTCGGATGCGCAAAGTGTATACATCTTACTAAAAATCATGACGGGCAGGGGGATATGACTGCAAGGATACACATATGTTGCCTGTAGCATATATATTCGAGACTCTATGCACCAGAAAAGCAATGAAAATCACATTTTTCAACTACATTGCACACTATATAAGCGAAGCACTAGATATTAGATTACATCGGAATTTTCACATTACACATTTTTTAAATATATTTCTCACGCATTTTAGTGTCTTTAAGACCTATGGGAACGCAAAACGTAGCATTTTGAGGCATTTTCAGTGCTCTATGGCAGAAGTAGCTAAACTGCAGTATTATTATTAGCCTTTTTACACTTTCCTTAAAAACTTTGTTTTAGATCTGTATACCTGTAATAATTGTTGTGCCATCATGTATGTTAATTTCTCCATCAATTAAAAACATGAATGTGTTCTCTTTGTCTTGTAACCAACAAGAAAACAGCCGAATAGGCAAACACGCTATACTGCCAGCAGGGGCGCTGCCATAGATTGTACGAAAAATCCACTGAAAAATAGGACCGTTTCTATTTAGAGAACACATCGAAAATGCCATGAAAAATCGTACGATCCGTACTTTACACGATCAGAGAATGTAAACGATGAGATTTCATACGAAGGATCGTACGAGAAATTGTATCGTCTAAAGTAGCCTTTAATGAAGTGAAAAGAATGACAATGAAATACACAAATTACAGATGTAATTCGTATGTATTGATCTAACAAATACGTAAGTTCTACATGTGTATTTATAGTACTGAACGTAGTTATTAGAGTAATACTAAAAACCTACAAAATTGTATGAAAAATGGCGCCTAATATATTTGTATGAAAATATTTGATTATTTTGATTTTTGACAGTGTGGATAGATAAATGTGAATCTGTAACTCCGCAACACTCGTGTACCCATCGGTAACAACGTAGGCATTGAACCACTTCTTCTCAATAGTGATCTGCAGAATGTACGAAAAGTGCTCAAATTGCGAAGGGGAAAGGAAAAATCTATAAGAAGTACGTTTTATGGATGAATTAAAACACGTTTCTAATGTTTGCAGAGTAATTTTGAATGTCGAAATATCGCACCACGCCAATGTCCATCGATGTTTAGTCAGAACATCGTACCATGATCGATATGCGCGTTATAGACGCAGTATTGATCTAATATTAGCCCGTTTTACTTGTGCTACTTGGATGGAGACGCAGGAAATGACTATAAATTCTTCAGAATCTTGAAGAAGAAACCAGGCGGGAATAAAAAATACCTTCTAATATTTTAAAAGCATCTGTTGTATCACCTTTTGTACATTTTCCCCTTTCCCTTCGCAATTTGAACACTTTCTGAACATTTTCTCAAACAAATTAGAGTGTATTAATAAGATATATATATATATATCAACAATTATTATCAATGTAATTTTAGAGTGCGTTTAACGAGAAATCACCTTCCGTTTCTTTCCTGTTCACTACAATTACTAATTTTAAATCGGGACGGGCGTAAGCCAAAGTGCTGTTACCGCCCATAAAAATTCACTTTATCTTATTACTAATTTCAAAAGAAGAAAATATACAACTCTATTACCACTCTACAACTCTACCGTTACTTTATTACATAAGCTGTCTCTTTTGTTATATATGGGTTACCTACAAACGAACAAATTAAGTTTGTTTTAACAGTTGCATGTTCTGTGTTATTAGTAATAAAAATTAAATAAATATTTAAAATTATTATGCTTTATATTTTATACTATGCTTTTATGCTCTTTTTTGAAATTATGTTTTCAAAATTAGTAGTTGCCATATCATTGGACAACCTGAAGCATGTCAAAGGTAGTGCCATTATGTTTTTTTTTTCTTTTGGTTTCTCTATTAGTAAAACGTGGGTTTATGAAAAATGTCGGTTAACCTGTAGATTGAAATAACAAATTAATTCCATTTTTATGAAGACATTAATTGCCTTCGAAACAACCTTTTGAATTTCTCAAATTAAATAATAAATAATATATATGAAAGAAAAGAATCGTACTGAATAGAGGCAGATTAAAACAACGGCAGAAGAGGTTAATTTGTGCGTACTTATGTGCTCCTCCGATTGTGTACCAATGTGCCCCAAGCGGCCAATTTAAGCAAGCAATTTTCTGATGGATGAGGTAAGAGTGCTTACAGACAAATTTGTATTCAAGGAAATATGTGTTCATGCATATCCAGACATTTTACTGTTAAGTCAATAAACTTATTCTACAGAAGCTTACGAGTCTAAAAGTAAAATCTTACTTTTGTCTTCGATAAACGTCGAAATCCACAAACAGCAAAAACTAGTTGCAACACCGACATGTCCTTCCAGTATGTTAATGGTCGAACATCAATATTGCTCACCACATAGTAACACTTAAAACGTAAGTCGACAACGAAATTCGGTAGAATGTTGCAATAACAATGAGAATGCAACAAAAATTGCCACTTTGTAGCAAACAGGAAATGAAAAAACTTACAAATATATATTTTGCATAACTCAAGAGAGACAGTATTTTTTAAAAAAAAAAAAAAAAAAGAGTGCACAGTGTTAACAAACAATAAAAAGTAAGACTGAATTGAAACTTTGGTTCACTTTAGATCAGACAGGGAGTGGATAAATGACGTTAATCAATTCCACTTTGAGTACCATGAGTCATAAACCACAGGTGAGAGAAAGAAATTTGTCATCATCGGCATAAAATGATAAAGGCATAAAACTAAATGACTAAAGGCACATCGGATAAATTCGGCACAGTCACATGAACTTTTTGAACACAGTTCATTATCAACATGAAAAATAATTTGTTCAGGGGAGTCAAACACATCGACATCAATAGGAAAGCCTGATCCCCCCCCCCCAAGCATATCGAACCAATCGTTTGAATACTGGTGCTCTTAATTGATCATAGACTAATTCATGCATTTTTCGTTCACCCGATATCAGAACAATATCTATGCATTTAGCTTTCGTGAGGACCACGAACAATAACGAAAAAAAAAAAAACATTAACAATCTCACAAACCTTTAGAGATAGACAAGAGCCAACCTCAGTTATGAACTCCTGAGAAAATTTTAGTGCTAGTTGATATGTCACACACATCCCTTCTTATTTGAAATTTTCAAGTTGAATCCAAGATGGCAGCCAGCAACACGGTATGATCCGTGCCATTTTCCCCTTCGCCTATAACATGTCCAGGGACATTTCATTCCTGTCTGTCTCGTATTTTCTAACTTTATTCGACTGTCCTAAGAAGACATGTACCATGTACCCTGTACAGTATTTTGCATATTTATTACGAGGCTAACACAAAGTTGTGGCAGTTAATATTTTAGCTGTTCACCCTCCCTTGTCAGTTCTGAACTATCGAAGTGCAATAAAAAATGCTTCTTCGTCTGTTTCTGCACTAAACTCACCAGCAACGACTCGATGTTTCTGTGGTTTGCCCTTTTAGTGCAGTAGAAATAGTGTTAGAGATGGAACTACTTGAAACAATTATATGATTCTTGTTGTAATAGGTAGGTAACACGCTCTTAATCAACATACTAAAAATATACATCCGTACTGTCGCGCAAAATCAGTTTTTTTGGTCGCCATCTTGAAAAAACATAATTTTTAAAAAATCGTAAAAAAATCAAGTGTGGTATCAAATTACAGGGAATTTCATGCTGAAAAAGAATATGGTATTGGTTTTGGAAAGTAAAATGTTTAAAAATAAGAAGTAGGGGGGAAATGATGAAAAAAATATACCCACATGATCCTGTATTTATACCTTAAATCCTTAAATTATGCTACGTTACACGTTTACCTGATGCTGTGAGACTAATTTTGATTTTCTTTATTATCTGTTTCCAGTTGGTAATCTTTGTTTTGAGTGAAGAAATCATCACAAGAAAAATGGAAGAAAAAACCTGCTTTTTGTGTTCCAATGTGCTTTGTGACAATTCTCCCTGTGTCGCATTAACAGAAAAAGGCTTGACGAGAATTATCATCGCAAGCAAACAAAGAGATGATAAAATTCATGAACTTTTCAAACCCATGTCTACTGGTGCTGTTAAAGTACATACAGAATGTAGACGTGTATACGTCAATCCTATCAAAATTAAAAGTGATATAAAACTCAAAACATCGCAAGATGATATTCCTTCGCCAGCTCGAGAACACTACGAGGCATTTTTATTTCAAGGAGAATTGTTTGTTTTGCAGCCAAATTATTACGTATTATGAAAGGCGTAACAAATAGCAGTCATTCCTGTGCGAACTTTCCAGTTTCACGAGACAATTTTGAAAGTATGAAGTACTAGAAGTGATATATGGGCAGCAAGTACACGCGAGGATGCTTTCAGTCATAGACTCTGCTGCAGAACCTCGATATCACCAAGTGTGCAGTGCCAATTTTAGGAGCGGCAAACCCATTCCTTTGAAGTATAATCCTGAAGGCAGTTGAGGATTGCCCACATCAGTAGACCGTCCGGTTGACACTGTGATGCTTTTGAGTGCTTACAAGAAAACAATCAGGAGACAATATCTGTCAGTGACTTACATGTTAGTGGAAAAAATGTGTAGTATTTTACCAGAGGGAAGTGAGACTTACACTTCTAGACATTTGAAGAACAAATTGCAAGACTGGTTTGGTGGCAACATCATAATATCAGGCATAGACGGGAAATGTAACATAATAACATTTGGAAAATCTGTATCGAACATAATCTTGGACTATCGCAAACAAAAGACTTGATGATCCTGATGAAGAAAAATTTAGATTAATCGAGTCTTCAGCAAAACTGATCAGAACTTAAATAAATTTGCTGTACAAAAATAAGGACACATCCTAGTGCATCAGATATTGCATCCGTTGAAGAAAACAAAACATATTTACCCTGTATTACTAACTTTTTGGATATCCTAATCGGTGGTAAACGCAATGATCTGAAGCAGGTTTCAGGCTGTCGTAATGCAAGCTTGCAGGCCTCGTTCTCTGATATGCCCAATTCCTCTTGCTGTAGGCATACAGATTCAACTAGATTTTGGGTCTCGTCTCCTAATTGATGAACCTGTAGCCTTGAATTCAATGTATCTTATGATGAAGTGGAGAAATACATAATCTTCTGTAATGAATGAAAGTAACCAAAGCTTTATACCATCAGGTCACGAAGCACATTGGAACACAAAAAGCAGGTTTCTTCTTCCATATTTCTTATGCTAATTTCTTCACTCAAAACAAAGATTACCAACCGGAAACAGATAATAAAGAAAATCAAAATTAGTCTCACAGCATCAGGTAAAGGTGTAATGTAATGTATTATAATTTAAGCATTTAAGGTGCAAATACAGGGTCATGTAGGTATAATTTTTTTCATCATTTCCCCCCTATTTCATATTCTTAAACACTTAACCTTTTAAAACCAATGTCACATTATTTTTCAGCATGAAATTTCCTGTAATTTGATACCACACATGATTTTTTGTGATTTTTAAAATTTTTGTTTTTAAGATGGCGGCAAAAGACGCATTTTGCGTGACAGTACGGATGTATATTTTTAGTATGTTGATTAGGAGCGTGTTACCTACCATTTACAACAAGAATATTTTTTGTTGCAATTAGGTGTCTTATCACTTATTTCTACTGCACTATTCGTATATTTAGGCACCTTGGAAGATGATTCGCCTGCTTGACATGATTGTTGATGACGCTCACGGTTAGTGGATAACCGCACTTTGTAAGGCGTAATAATTCAGGAGCCTCAAATCGACGATGTTTCCCAATTTCACCTTTCTTCACGAATTATGCTTGATATTGTTGTGTGTGTTTTTCCGATTCCTGTTATAATTTCTCTCCTTATGTGACATAAGCTTGAAAATGTTATCCCTGAGGACACATTTTATGCGTGACGTTTTGCGTCGCGCCACTTGACAGCAGGCTGCAACGAGTTTCTTTTTTGTATCTTTTTATCGCTTGAGTAATTGGGGGGGAAAAGAAGAAAGAAAACGAAAGATGGTGATGCAGCCAGTGCGGTTTGTACATGAGATATAGGGAAACGTGTGAGCAACTGGCCTAAGAACACCTGGCAACGCTGTGGAGGAAAAGCACAATCTCAGTGTTTATAAATATATACAATTGTTTAGATTCTCGCGTTCTGTAGGATACGAACGGCAGACTTTCAGATCGCGATAGCAGAGAATTGTGCCTCATTTTCATAAATACACTCATTTGCTTCCGTTGATTTACAGAACGCGCTGTTTGTGCTGCTTTCAAGTAGCTTGTAAAACGTGTTTGCATAAAAAGTCTCTAATTCATCACTTCCCGTACAGTACCTGCATAGGTAGATATCGATATCGGCTATATACCTGGAAGAGAATCTACTCTACTTTCTTCCCTCTTTTAATTTTGAATTTTATTTATGCATCTAATACTCAGGCCGGTATAGGATAGGGTTCGGGAAGGTGTCGGCCAGAGCCTATGTTGAAGGTGCCATCCCGGCATTTGCCTAGTGTGACTGAGGAAAACCTCAGTCAGGATGGTCGACCGCTGGGATCGAACCCAGGACCTCTCGAATGCTACGTCAACGCTCTACCATTGAGCTACGGAGGCTCGGTCTCTTATCCTTTAAAAAGCAATACCCTCTTTATTTATAAAAAGCAATACATTATCCCCAGTAGCACACATACGTGTTTTTAACGTTGATTTTAGGCTCATTTCGTTGATTAATCGTTATCTGTTGAAAAAAAATACGTTTACTTTTAAATCATATTTCAAGAAAGACGTCATTACGTTGATAAGACGTTAATACAGCGTGTGTTCAATATATTTTCAACTATATGGTATAATATATTTTGTTTAATGCTTATCTTCCTAATGCTATATAAAAGAATATAATTAAAAACTAATTGAATGACACAATCTAATTTTGGTGTTCTCATGTGCACATTGAAAACAAATGAACGACGACGATAGAATTTAATTGATACGACGTTAATGCGACGAACTTTCAACTATCATTCATACCATGTTCTAGATTTCGTTTCACACTTGTATTTCTAATTTAATTGCTTAAACATTTTACTTAAAAGCAAATTAATACTATGAACATTTTTTTATGTTTTTATTTGCATGTTGAAAATAGGTTGAGTTTTAAACTACATTTCAACCAACATTTAATTTCAACGATACAGTAAAAGAGCAGTGGTCTCTCCAGGTGGATTCTTCGATAAGTAGTCAGCGCGTCGAGCTACCAACGAGAAGTGCAGAACGTTCCTTCCTGTGTTCGAACTCCACGGCAGCCGCTCGGATTATTTACTGTTAGAAGATTAACACTGTAGGCTATATCGTGATAAAAGCAACGGATAAAATGGAACTAAATGTGTGTATATCAATAGAGAGCATTAATGCTCTGGTTTGGTCAACAAATTCCGTTTCTTCACAACTATTATTCAACGTCGAAAAGGCGGATATTTCGGTACACGTAATTTGAATGTTCGTGTGCTACCGGGGTATATATTTTTTGTTGGTATTCTTTAGTCTCATCTCCACAGTATCTAAGACTCGTAGACAACAGAGCAGAAGGAAAAATCAATAATCGTGGAAGAAAAAAATGAACTGGAAAAACAATTAACAGATAAAAACGTCAATTACAGCCTTTTTGTAATGACAATAAAAGGTCTTTTTTTTCGTAGCATATCTTCCAAATTGAAAAAGAGGAGACTTTTCTTAGAGAAGAACCCGAACAAGCAGAACTGTGCTTAAAACAAGGATATGTCCGGGAAAAAGAGGACATATGGCAGCCCTACACTAGTAGGCCTATAGACTATAGGTAAATCAACCATTAGCCCTTTTATTATTCGATGTACCATCACATCATTTGCGATTTACATGATGTGATTTAGGGAAATCCAACGAAAACCTCAGCTACGATGGTCGGTCGCTGGGTGTAAAACTATGACCCCCCCCCCCCCGAAATATGAAACCAACATTCTACCAAATGAACTATTTGATTTAAATGTTCGTCCTAAACGCGCTGACAGTTTTTGGTAAAGTTGACTCAGAACCACTGCGTTCAATTGTCTCCGGTGGGAATTGAACCGGTGGTCACAGAAAGCGAGTGTGCTAACCTCTCGGCTACCTCGAGATCTGATCTGAGCTATTTGAAGTCTTGCGCTGGATATTCTTACATCATGAATTGTTGCCAGTGAACGTTAAATGAGAATCTCATATAATTCCATGAAATAACAAGCCATTCAAGGGGTGGGAATCTACTGTTTCGAATCCCTGAGTGTGATTAGTGTACCAACATATTTTTCACCATTTACTGGTATCAGTTTGAATAAAAAGAAACTCATTTTTCCCGTGTATTTCTCCCTGGCTTGGCCCAAGTATCAGAAACATTAGATTCTGAGCGTTCCAAGATACACGTTGGTACGCCAGTGACTGGTAAGCAGTTCATTTTGTTGTGATACCGAGAAAGAGAAACCAAAAGATATTATTGCATGCTTGTTCGATTTTTTTCAACTATTCAACTTCCTATCCTGGTGGGATTCAACTTCATAGTAAACAAAGCATAGTGTACGCTTCAGTACTGTGCACTTTTGATTGTCACGTGACAAATATATTGAACATACGCCATGTTTTCTGGTTGTGAATCTGAGCTTTTCTGAGAACCTTGCTTTCAACAAGTTGTCCCACGTACTTGGTGCACTAATTTAGAAATATCTTTGACCGATTTACCAGGGAGTTATTTTAGTGGAAAAAAAAATAAGATGCCAGCGTCGATGTAATTTTACTGAATATCAATAGACTATGGATAAATTAAGCAGCAGCAGACAAGCATCATTCACGTTCGATAAGAAACTGTGAAAGGTGTGTCGCTCGTTTGTGGCTGTGCTGTACTGTGCATGCGTTACCTAGCCGCTCGTTTTTGTTGTGGTTTGAAGATGATGTTTAATTTTTATGGCTATAGATCTGCAAGCTATTTACGAAGAGGCAAATAAAGAGGTATAGTATAGTTGTGTCATGAAGTTCAGGTACATAAAAATAAGTGTTGCAATCTGCAAGAGAGAATGAGAACTTTCTTTTTCTGAAAACTGCGCTCGTCAAACGAAAATGTAGGTCGTGGTCCAGATTTTTTTTTTTTAAATAAAAAAAAAAGCACCTTGAATTACGAATTATTGGAGATAGTTCTAAAAGCCCAGCTTGTGTTATTCAGCTAAGAAATGTGTTCCTTCTGTTTTCATTTCTAATTGGAAGGGTATGGTTGAGCTGTTTTAAGAAATTGAAAGCGGATTACATTGCAGCTTCAGTGAGTTTACTTTTACGAAGTTGAAAAGTGAATCTTATGTATAATATATGGGTAATTGTGCCATGTGAGCACAGTATGATTTTTTCTTGAAAGACTTTATTGCTGCTCCACTCTATCCGCGTTATTTTTGTTTTACCATATTAAACATGAAAGAAGTTAATGACATTTCAATATTGTTTATCCCATGTAATATTTACAACGAATATCTGCAAGTTATCTAATCATATTGAAATGTGATATTTACTGTACACTTCATTCTGTTCGACTAGGATATGTAGTATTAGAGTAATAAATGAATTTTATTGCTGAAACACTTGAAAAGTCGCGAAAGGTAATTGTGAATGTAACACGTTGAACATGGACTTGTTTACACTATGTACAAGGGTGCTATTATCGTAGTGCTGTGTCGTGTTATCGAAAGTACTGTATAAATTACAATAGACATTAGTTTATTGCCATGTACATTTCGTAAAATACCGCGTTGGGCTCTATTCATTTAACGGGAATCCTGAGCCTTATGTTCGAAATGCTTCCTTCGTAACTGATTTCAGGTTCTTTTCGTTAGATTGGTTGAGAAGGTTGGTAAAGGTTAAATTAGGCATTTCTATAGTAGTGGCGGACCAAACCAAAATCACTCACTCAGCCCGTGTTCGAACGAGGCTTGCAGTTACTGCAATTGTTTTCTTGCACGTTTCGTAGATTATCTTAAATTAGTGACCATACGAACGTGGAGGTTAGGTAAGTTTAGATGCGGTCATCTATCTTTGCAAAATATATTTTCATGTCTTCACATTTATTATTTCCTTCCTTGCAGTTTTCGTAAATTGTCTTACATTACTAAACACACTAACGTGGAGGTTAGGTGCGTCCGTGTATCTTTACAAAATATATTTTCGCACTTACCTTCAGTACACAGGCGTGTACACTCTCCCAGTTTCCATTACAAAATCGTGTACAACTGTTCGCCTCCTTAGTAGACCGTGTCTTTCACACAATTTCAACAATTTTTCCTCGTTCATTTATACGATTCAATAAAACTCAAGAAAGAAATATTAACCATCACAAACACGGGCCATTTCAACACTGCCTTACCCGCATCCACATGACAACAACTGTAACTCTACACCACGTAGTTCCTTCCGCCACCACATGCGGTGCCAAAACATCTTAACAAATCACTGCAACAAGATTATTATTCATTTTTAATGCTACCCACATTACTGTTTCGCTCCCACTTACAACAATCAGTTCATCCTCTAAATTTCTTATAATTGGTAAGGCACTACTTAACCCTTAAATTACACTAGGATAGGTAATGGGCTATGGTGCAGTTTGTGGCAGCCAGCGACAGACATGTCAAATCTGACGCAAAATACGTGAGAGATTCTGTAGTTTGTAGGGTTTAACTTCTGTGTTGTATTGACATTTTTTTCGGTTCTCACGCAGTTTTTTTCCCTTCCAGGTTGGCAAACCTCCGGCATTTTCACTTCTCTAGGTTGACAGATCTCCAGCTGTTGTGTCATATTTTGCCGTATATGCGCTTTATACCACCCATTGCGTTGCCAATAAATCAGACACACACTTATATAAATACCTAGCTGACAATCCAGAAAGGTTTACAAAAAGCCATGTGTTATTACTCGTTAAATACGCACTTGAGCTAATCAACACAAAGAAACTAGTGGCATGTGGAGGAGTGCTAATGGCGTCATTGCGTGTTATGAATGACATATTTTGTTAAAAAAAAAATCAGACACGATGTCGAGATAGCGAAGACACCTTAGTAATTATTTTATTATACACGTTTTACATCACATTTAACATACACTACATACGTCTGCCCTCAACGCGGAAGTGTGAAATTAGTCCTATGTCCCGGTACTCATTTCTCACTTCCATAACTGAAAACTTTGTTTTATTGAATAAACTTTACTTTATGATGCCAACAATTCAAAAACGGTTACGAAAACCGATGTGTCATTATTTCGTTACATACACATTCTACATGATTCACATAAACATGGCTGCTGCGGATGAATACTAATGGTGCAAGTACGCACGGAATTAAATCAACAAAAAACATTGCGTCTCATATTTATTAATATATTTCGTAAAATGGGTTAGGTTAGGTAAGTCAGTTTTCTTTATTCATAATACACGATCAAAACCACGGTCATGTCGTTACCGTACGTTCACGTACCATCGCGGACGAAGTCAAATAATTATATCTTAATATTGCGTTTTCTCTCTCATATCACACATTCCCGTCTATAACATTACCTTAAATTACAGTTCACGTACTTTTCCTCAAGTTGGTATTAAACCTATTCCTTTTCTCCTGTAAATTTAACGTTTTTATTTTTTTTATTTAGCGTTTTAACAGTTGCTAACATTACATTTTTCTTGTAGGGTTTAAGTTTTTTTTTTCTGCTATGAAATGCAGCACACCCAATTAATGTTACGTTAGGCCATAAACTTATACCGCGTTAAGAGTACGAGATCTTGAACCTTATCGTTAGGTGGTTCTGGGGACTACTTTTGGATAAAATGTACTTTGTGCACTCCAAATTTAGGCCAGCTACTGACCAACATGATACGATCTACACAACTTGTTTTTAAAATGTAATTATCTCTGACACTTCCGTACATACAACCCGACTGGTACCGACAGAAAACATATTACGCAATCCACACTATAACAGTAATTCTTAAAATACGTGCTTCATTTGTTTCGGAACCGCCGGATATGGTAGCACGGGGAGGAATGCTAATGGTGTCACGCAGTTACCACTGGTCTTTTTCTCGGCAGTAACACACCAAACTTTATAGTTAAGGTCTTATTTTTTTTAGCTTTTACTGTTTATTAGTTTCTCCCAGTGGGTTAGATTAGGTATATTTTTTATATATACACATTTTGAAACTGTACACAGTGAACTACTCCCAGTTGGTTAGTTACTGCTGCGACCGACTCACCCATGGCGGAAGCTTATCTAGTCCCACTTATATCTACGTCTTTCACCCTTTTTATACTTCTTTATGGATCCAAAAACGTATTGTAATTTGCGATTCAACATTCCTACACACCTTAACATTACCTTTCTTTTGTAAATTTTACTTTCTTTCGAGTAGATAAAATAAACCTACATTCGTACTGATGACACAGCGAGGACAACATAAAATAAGAATCACACCTACCGTGTGTACCAGGAATCCTCAATATAAAAATGATAAACTAAAAACTGGGACGGGCCTTCGGCAGTACAATACTGCCTTCTATGGTCCCAAGCTAAAAAAAGTAAACCCACACCTACTTTCAGCCACTGGTTCTTTCCCGTACTAGCCTCCCAGAGCCACCTAATGACAAGGTTCAAAATCAAGTGCTCCTAAGTAAAAATCAATTAATCTTAGCGCAGAGGAAAATAGGTTGAAGGTATTACTCTTTATGATGTTATTTAGTCTATGGTTAGACCCTAAAATGGATTTGTTTCGACGCGTTGAAAGGAGTAAAAGATACCCTTAGATTTTTGTTGTCTTCTATGCTTGAGTATTAATAGAACTCGTCCATCCCATAATTAGGATCTTTCAAGTAATGTCCATTGTTTCTTTCCTTCTTCAGGTGAATTATTCGTTAACTGTTCCCCCTGCGAGTGCATATTTTTGCTGTATGATTTTATATGACGTAAATTATGACTGTTTTATATATATATTAAAGCCTTATAAATAAGCGTCTGGTATACTGTACTGTTAGTTGAAATATAACTCAAATTGTATTAGTTTGCCCGTAAATACGTTTCGATATTTCTTGCTAGTAGCTACAGGTACTTTTGCTTTATGGTGTTGAATGTACTACGAATTTTAATTCTTACATTATTTCGGATGGGTGCAGTGCAGAATGTGATGCAAAATCAAGGGGGGATGTGTGAATGCAGGGACACATAAGGTTGAATCTAGGTTGATTGATTTAAATCAGATTATTTTTTTAAAAAAACAGCAATGATTTAAATCAAAACTATTATTATTTTTGTAGAAGTACAGTACTTTTAATCATTCTGTGGTTCAAACCGTGTGTAAGCTTAAAATTCAACTTTGTCCTCAATGTGATAATAGGCTTTAAGTGATGTAAACTCAAACGAAAGTAATAGGGCAAAAATTTTAACAAACTGTTTGATTGGTTCATTTTATATTACACGCGAACTTTTTGAAAAGAAATTAGAAGCCCAAATCACATTATAAGTTTATAATTTGTATTTCAAACATTTATTTTGATAATTCATATGAAAACTGTTTGATTGGTTCATTTTATATTACACGCGAACTTTTTGAAAAGAAATTAGAAGCCCAAATCACATTATAAGTTTATAATTTGTATTTCAAACATATTTATTTTGATAATTCATATGAAAACGAACACACACAAAACAAAATATTCACATTTTGAGTACGAAACAAAAATTGTTTCGTTACATTACCTACTTATTACGTAAAGTGTATTTGTATCAAACTATTAATATCTTTATGAATTACTTAGAAATTATTTATGCTTAATGAACGTATAAAGGTTAGTTATGTGTATAGTGAAGAATCAGAACTCAAGAGCTGAGTATCCATCCACTATTGATTTGGACACTCAATTGAATTCTATTTAAGACCTTTAGAGAACTTTGGCTCAGACCGAATGGATGAATTGGTGAAATGGAAGAATATGAGAACCGCAAGAAAACCCACATTAATGGTGTTTGTTTATCACAGAACTCAGTCGGTACGAAGATCGAACCGGGGACCCCACGCACCAGAGGTGAGCGCCGTACCACTGAGCTGTCGCGATCCTAAAATAGGTCTTATATTTAATGGAATATTATCATAGTAAACTTAAATCTTGTGTTACCTCAAGGAAAGAAGCAATTGTGATTATAAAATCTGCAATTACTTGGGAAGAAATGAAGATACACGTCATTTTAGAAGGACAGCTGATATGCAGAAACATTTTCAACCGTTCCTTTATCGGACTTAGTTAGGATATATACCCCTGGGAAACCACTTGATTCATCGCGTATCGACGAAAGTAACGTACAAATTTCCTGTGTACAATTGTATATTTGTCTGAAACGTCATATCTTCCTTCCATTTCAAAATTATTACAAGTAGTTGTTATTACCTATTTTCCATGACTTTCTTTCCTAATAAAGCGGAAGGTACCATGTATTTGTAAATTTTACTTTACTTTTCATTGGTTACGGTATTTTCTTTCTTTTTTTTTTTAAAAAAAAAACTAATTTAGAAGCTGTTTCAGTGGCACAAGTTATTTAAATCAACAAATTTTATTTAAGTTAAAAAATCTATTTAAATAGAAAAGTTAAAAAAATGATTTTTTTTTAAACCCTGCTTTGAACAATTTGTCCTTGCGCTCATCATGCCCTTGATTTTGCATCATATTCTGCATTGTACGAATCCGAAATAATTCCAATAACTACATTAGAAGTACATTTAATGGCATATAGCCCAAATAGCTAATATAAAAATATTATTTAAGTTTGTCTTTCACATTTATGAACGTAAATTTTGTTTCTTACAATTTTAAACTCACTTTCTCCCGTTTTAAAGAGTAAATCGCATCCAATGAATTTTCGAATTTTATTGGTAAGATCGTTACGTCAATTATATTCCATTGTAGTGGAAAATCAGTGAAACTGTAGCAAGGTAGGGCTGTATTCCAGCTTATGGTTATCCTTTTGCTTCTGATTTGTGGTGTAAGCTGAGATTAGTTAAAGTGTGTTTATTTAAGTTAGGATAAATTACCTTGGGATAAACAATCTTAGCTTAGCTTGTCCTTGCATACCCTAAGTTAAATTTGTTACCAAAGTAAAATTACTAGTATCAAACATTTTTGCCTTTTGTTCGTAAAATGGCAACATACACAGCTATGATTAAAATCCAGCTAAGGTAATAAATCCTAACCTAAGCTGTTTGGAACTAAGCCTGTAGGTTCTAGAGTTTCATGTCGTGCTTATATTCAGGAAAATAGATTACGGGTTCATTTCCCGCTGGGTTTCATCGAACGGAGTCAAAATCTGTAGTTCCCGTCCTTACAAACCTCACCAGCTCATTTAGGACGTAATTTGCATTTTTGGTTAGAGCAGTAAAAATTTTCAGTTGCCTTATAAAATAGTGTTTTGGAAGCGTTGTACTAATTTTTAATATATATTTGGCGAGGACCACGTTCTTTCCTCGCTGACCACGTTGACTAACACAAAGGGGTTATGTCCACGATATTTTCGCGTTGACACTCTTAACGCTTCATCGCGTGGAAAATTAAAGGTTAATTTTAAATAGTATGTTGCATGTATTTATGCTTTTTATTAAAATTGTTTTCTTTTCTGTTGATACACAGGTTTTATAATTCGGCCCTATGTGTAGATTAAAAGGGACCAAAAGTGTGGCAGAAAGTCTATTTATGCTAACAATAAGATATTAGCAGCTTCGATGCCCTGGTGTTTGGCACCTGTGCATACGGCGACAGATGAGGACCAAGAATTTTGTACTTTTTCTTATCTGTATAGTGGGGACCAGTGTTTTTTTGTGCCTGGTTGGAAATCAACGACCAAATATTCAAAATATTGTTACGGAACATTTGCAGAATATTAAGGTTAGTAGTCTTCCATTATTTTTAAAAGGTTAAAATATGTTACTTAGTAATACACGAAGTTTCTTTTTAAAATCATTGAGTTGAGCATGTAGCTATGATCTAGGTCTGTCACATGTCTGAGAGGTGACGTCCCTAGGCGATCACTTCTGGGAAAGGGATGGGGAAGTAAGTGACCAGGGGATTTGTTGATGTACGATCCCTACATTCGCCTGGTGAAGATGAGAAATCCGTGGTAAATTTAATTTAGAATGACTTGACAGCGAGGCTTGGACCCACATGCCTCTTCAATGTTGATCACACATGGCTTCTTAGAAAAGTTATGGTTGTGAGTGTGGTGAACGGTTGCTTTCTAGGTATTCATACCACAGTCTCACTTGTATGAGGTGCGCTTTTAATTTTGCCGAAGCTTTTAGGGAAAAGAAATAAAGTCACATACATGATTTTGGCTTTTCTGTAACTAATTTAACAAGTAATTGTAAGTTTTACGTGGATGAAAGGAGCAGAAAATTACCTATGATTTAATGTTTTTCTATAGCATGAAGACCGTATTTGCACACACGCGCCCAAATACTATGAATATGAAAAAAAAAATGGTATAGCTTATTCCTTCTATTCACGAGGACTGGAGATCTCTAAAGAGAATGCATTTCAACATATATTTTTTCAAGATAAGGAACTAGTTTCTGTTGAAATTGACAACTGCATTGCCTTGGTCGAATGCCAAATCTTGACCGAATAGGCAAAAAATACCTGAGAATATTTTTGAAAAGTGAAAGATCTGAGATTGCTACGAGTAATGGTAGTGGAAAATATATGGAAGTGTAGGAACGACTTGTTTTGTCCGTAAGTGTATATGTTTCGAAGTTACAGATGTATAGTGGACTTTTATATATTTTTATATACATGAGAATTGGAGAAGCTCACTCCGTAGCGTAAAGTTTAGTCACTGGGTACGAATCGGCTCTGGCGAAATAGAACGTTAGCAGATTAACCCATCAGCCCATAGGTAATTCATTTTCGTCAAACCCTTGTTACATGCTCTTTCTTCAATGCTTGAGAATATTCATGAGCCTTAACGCAACTAACTTCTAGTATTGTATGAAATTAGAGTAACATGGGCTAGCCGGTAGAGCATTTAATATGACATAATTCAACTTTCTTCACACGTAGCTGGTAAGTATTTCTATTCATTTCACTTCATTCTACGTAATTCTTGATTCTATTTTAGGCAGGATGACTGTTTAAATAAAGAATATTAGAAAACGGAAGTGGGGGGTGGGGGGTGAAATAAATTTTAAGCCCACTGTAGCGCACCCCTGTACATGATGATGCATTAAGTTGATCGTGAAGCGTCGAACTTCTCCTGGTCTATCTTATCATTAAAATAACGGTGGATAATTACATGTAAATATGTGCATTTATTATACTCTGCATTATGTTCTATCAGTTTAATTTGCTGCCTTGTCCTAAAGGTTGACGTCCCTCGGCAAGTACGTTCTTCTGAATGATGAACTTAGGGAGGAAAAGTTAATTGAGATATTCTTTAATTTGAACATGTTCTCTGTTTTCGTTTACGGGACTGAAGTAGTAATCTAGAATTTGTATTGCTAATTATTAATTTCGTTATTTGGTAATTTAAAAAAAAGTGTATTCTGTTGTAATTCATAATGTACAAGTTTTTATGATTATTCCTTCGAGGAAATGAATGACCAGCCCTTTCGAATTCCGTTTGCTACATTTTATATCGAAAAAAAAAACCTTAGGTACATTGCAATTACAAATTCGTAGCGATGAGAGTATGCTGTAGGCAGTGTTTCTTTGAAGAAAAGTGTTCGGGAGGAAGAGGGGGGGGGGTATTTTAGACCTTTAGAGGGGTAAAAGAGAAGAGAGGGCGTAATTCTAGTAGAACAATGAATGAACCAGTGTTTTTACAAAATCTGTTGTTTTTTAATTGGGGCGTGATTGACTCAGTCTGGGGGTTAATATACTCCCACCCCGCGTTCACCCCTCTGAAAGAAACACTGGCTGTAGGCATTGTAAAGTGTGTAGTGATGATGAGAGCTCTTCTATATCTTACTAAAGGTCAAAGTGTATCGTGGTTTTTCTCACAGAGGATTTTGTAGTTATAGGCTCACCAAATACCATTTTTTTAAAGTCCGGGATATCTCGTTTGGAATTTACAGTTGTCTTATCCTGTGTCTTAAGACCCGTTAACTTCGTTATGCACATTTACCGAAGTGCCGACCAGGTAGCCGTGTGGTCTAAGGTGTTAGTCCAGCAACTCGAAGGTCGCGGGTTCGAATCCCGCCAAAGGCATAGATGTTGGTAGATTTTAACTATCTGTAGACGGACCGAAGTCAAAAATTTACTTACCCAAAGTAAAGCAGTGTTTTAGATTTTAACTCCAGGTGCCACTCGAATCTGGAAGCAGCATAAAACTATGCTGGTATTCATAATTTAAGAATGCTTTCTCTCTTACACCTAGCATTCAGTTTCAGTATTTTTTGTTCGTGTCATATGGCTTACATTTATTATTTGTGTCACTTATTTCTGTGTTCTTAATAACTTCTTCGCATTTGCCTGATTGTTGCGTGAGTTCTTTATTGCACATATTCTTTGACAGATTTCTCTCAGAGGTGGATATGTTGTTTTCTTGATTTCTTCTGTGAAGTTATCCTATTGTTAGTGGATATATGTTATGGATGGGTATACAGATTGATGCCTTTTGCATCATTTCTTCAGAGTATCTTTGAGAGAAGTTACGTGGAAATTCTCTGAGCTCTTAAACTTGCTAATTTTCACTCTGTATAACATTGATATCAAAACTCTTTTCTAACATATAGTTTAACATTCTTTTTATATATTTAGACGACTTTTGATTGAAGCGAAACTGAAATGTATAATTTTCAATGTTAATTTTCGTTAAGTTTAATCTTCTTTATTTAACTTATAATTTATTGCAATATGCTTTCTTGATCTATATATATATATATATATATATATAATAATAAATCACAGCCATATTCAATCCACTATTGTATGAGGCCTCTCCCTGAAGGGAGGAGTTGGTCTACTGCTCCCACGCTGACCAGACGGGTTGGGAGAGGAGAGCCGAAGCTCTCACTGTGATCGCCACTGTCTTTTATTTATATATATATATATATATATATATATATATATATAGAGAGAGAGAGAGAGAGAGATAAGGTAAATTTAAGACAAATCAAGGAGAGAAAAAAGGATTACTTACAGCTTACTTTTGCATGAGATCACGCATATTCACATGTACACACAAAAAAAAGTCACTATATTTCGTGTATTCACACTTTTTCAAGTAGAGAGGTAGAGAGCGAAGTTCACGTGTTCACAAAGTACAAGGGAAAACCGCGAGGGCAATTTAAGGTAAATTTAAGACAAATGAAGGGGGGAAAAAAGGCTAATACTTACAGCTTATAGTTTCCTATTAGGTCACACATATTCACATATAAAAAGCCACTATATTTCGTGTATTATACGTTTTCAATTATAGAGGACGAGAGCGAAGTTCACGTGTTCACAAAGTACAAGTTTGAAGAGACAGTGGCGACACGTAGCGGACAAGCATCAAAACTGAACAACTGACTGCCATAGCGCGTTGATTTCCGATATGTATATAATATGGTAAACAAGGTAGAAAAAAAATGATACATACATAGTGAAATCTTGAGATAGAAGCACACGAACTTCACAAACACTATAGAAAATTAGTACGTTTCGCAGTAGCGTTTTCAACTGGTAGGAGAGGAAGTCGACAGATCGGACAGGTGCGGGATTGGTTGTTAAGGAAACGCCATATTGTCAGGAGAATGCAGGGTGACAGTGTGGCCAGGTTATGGAAGCGGGAAAATGACTAAATGGGACGGAGAAAACGCCAAATGGAGAAGAAAGTGCGAAGTTTACTAGGAGCAGGTAAGGGGCTTCCTGAAGGAATAAGAGGGTGCAGAAACGGGAGGGGGAAATAATAATAATGAAGGGGAGAACAAAGAAACAATGTAGAAAAATAGAGTAAATGCAACAGGGACTGAACAAAGAAGAGAAAGAAAGGAGAAGACACTGCGCTGCAGGGAGTTACAGGCAGTTGAGGCCGGGTTCATGGTTGGCGGAAAGGATAGAGATGTACGTCTGCTCCCATCTCTTTCTAACTGTGGCAGGTGAGTCAGGGTTCAGGACTTTCAGGATTCTCACTCGAAAGGTTTCATCAAAGGTGCAGCCGTGATAGGAAGTGTGTTCAGGTATGGGGAGGTGCGGAAGTTGATATTGGGAGGAGTAGCGATGGTTGTTGATGCGGTATGTTAGCGGAGTTTGGGTTTCGCCAACGTAGAAGGCGGAGCATAGGTTACAGAGTTACAGGCGGAGCATATATATTACGTTCTTGCTTTAGGTAGTTAGATGTGAAGGAAATTAAAGAACAAAATAGAAAGGATGACATGGGAAAAATTTGCGTGTAAATTTTTGTCTCAGTTGGTCGATCAATTTCTTGCATCCCGTCTGCGTTTTTAGAAATAGGAAGCTGAGTTCTGTGATGTTCCGTTATTAATTATGCGAAGTGGATGAAAGTGTCAAAAGAAATGTACGCATCCACAATATACGTTATAGAACAATTGAAATAAACTGTCATACGGTAATCAATCTTTAATTCCATCCAATATTATAGAGTAGTTTCCTTCACTAATAAAACATGCATTATACGTACCATTTATCAATGCAATATAACACCTCATACTACCTGTGTCCATTTTCATGCATTAGGTTAGGCAGTGTAATATTTCCAAGTAAGATTCTTGTTTGTTAGGTTAGTTTTCTCAGGTAAACAGACAGCTTGACACAAAGATTGCAGTTCATCTAAGCATGCATCATCATGATTAGAGCCTACCAAATAACTGTAGAAATAAGATAATACACTGGACAAATATATATAAAATTATGCACTGGAAAACACTTCAGTAAAGACATCTAGCTGCTAGTTGACATTCAAAGTCTAGCTCAGATAACGTTAATACAAATGAGCTTCATTAGCATAATAAGATTGTGTACATTGTTGTTCATGCAGAACTATCATATGTATGCAATAGCTTAACTTCCAGTAAAACTCGCTTCATTAAAATACCTGCTGTAGACCTCTGTTGATTTGCCTGAAACACCGAAATATGATGAAAGACAGCATCCCGGAAATATTAGCATGTAACACACTCACGTAATTAAAGATATCACGTACAAGTATCATAAGTTTTCTCGTACTCATATTCCGAGACGATCCGTTTCCACATACCACTGACATAAGTAACAAACAGCTGATGTATTTTATCACCAAGATCATAAAGAATCAAGTAGTACCTTCAAAATACTAATAAACCATTGGTAATGACGTCAGACCATAGAGTGGTTAAATGATAGAGAGTGCGATCTCACTATATCGCGGCCATAGAATATATAACAAATAGAACGTGCAACCAAAAACCAAAGTAGTAAAAATCCTTTCCAACAATTCACTCCCCCTCTCTAAAGGTGCAGTTTCGTTTAGGCGATGGTCGTATGCAATGACCGCATTCAGTGAATGCGTGCGACGAAGGATGTAGTGGGGTAGTTTTGTTTGGTGCGTGTGCGATGCCGTACTATATACAATCATGTGATTTACGTTTCGTGCATTACAAGTTTAAGATCTTTCTGTAAACAACATTTCTTACAGTATCAGAACTTTAGACATGATTACAAACAACTACAATAATAGTATAAGCAGCATTTTAAATTAAACTCAATTTCATCCAATATAAAACAATAGTGCACTTCAAGCTGCTGCAGTATTCTGCTGCCATCTATTGAACAACAAACTTACTACATCCGTGCATGCATTCTCTTTCTTGCGGGTTTTACCAACAATTTCATAGCATTTTCGTTCAATTCTTGGCGTAGCTTTCAGTCCTCATCTCTGCTGAAGTTCATATTTGGCACAAAATAGTTCCAAATTCAAAGAAAATCCGAATCAAAACTGCACAATACTCAGCAACGTATGCGATTGTTGCAGCTTGACTGGTCTCCGAGGAGTCGTTCCAACAGTTGCATGCGACATGCGTCCGATGCACAAACCAAACCGACTCAACTGATTTCCCTTCAACGTGTCAATGCAGTAACACGTGCAGCAGTTGCTTGCGATCATTGCATGCAATCATCGCACAAACGAAACCGCACCTTAAAGGAAAAATCTCTGTAACCTCAGTTAATATCCTTCACAATCAGAACGACGTGGTGGTCTTCTGGCCCGAGAGGAGCGTCTAACCTGAGAAGAATGCATTGAAACCTCCTGAGACTGAGTATTTTTATACTGTAAGTTCCACCAGTCTTCCGGTAAATCGGATATATCCTTTGTTTTCTCAGCATTGTGTTTTAACCTTGTAATCTGATGCAAATGAACACGTCTGATCTCATTCTGTATTTGTAAAACTTTTGGTAAACTTTTATTTTTGTATGGGCCAGTCAAGTAACTTTGGACTTCGGCCCGTCACGATACTCCTTTAGCTGTTAAGTGTTAAAAGCCACACCCATGCCCCTGCCGGGACTCGAACGCGGGACCTTCGAGCCGATGGCCTACCGCCGCAGACCGTTCGGCCACCCGGCCGGCTTCTGTATTTGTACTTCTGGTATCCTTCGACCTATATATTTTAGAACCAACTCTTTGACAAATTTGGAATGTTTTTATATGGCTAATTTCGTACCAAAATTATCTCACCAACTTCTGGTATTTGCGCATCAACTTTTGGAAAATCAAAATTATTTGAACGTATACTTTGAGAACTTTAATAAAAGGTTGTACTTGCACTTTGGCTCAAATGCATACACCAATTCTGCTGGGGATTTACCTTGAAGAAGCGGAGACTTCGCAAAACGTATATCCACTTGAAGTTTTTCGATAACTGATTCCCACTTATCAAAAGGCTTGTTACTTATTCTTAGTTTAAGTAAGTTCTTAACATTTTGAACTGCTCGCTCTGCCATACCATTACTTTGGAGATGGTATGGTGGCGAATGTATTAGATGTATTCCTTGATCTTTACACCACATACTGAATGTACTAGAGAAAGGTGGTCCATTGTCAGTTACCATTACACTAGGTATACCAACAAAGTTGAGCATGTTATTTAACTTGCCAATAGTTTCTATGGCTACCGTACTTTTTACCATAAAAATCTGAATTCACTTCGAGTAAGCATCTGTTACGAGAAGAAATTTTTGTCCACCATAATAAAAAAAATAAAAATTACGTGAACACGTTCAAAAGGTTTTTTTAGTTTTTACCCAAGACGAAAATTTATTATATGCATTATTCCTTTGCATTTGTTGATAATTGATACAATTACTCATAAAAGATTCCAACTGAGTATTCATATTCGGCCACCAATAATAGGAATGTAATGTTTGATATGATTCTCATGACATTTGCTTACTAATGGTTGTCTCATAGGAGGAGGTAATTTATTACCCATAAATAAACAGTTATTGAATTCTGTTATCTCGGCTCTTCTATTAAAATATTTAAGTATTTCTGTATGCTGAAAAGATTTATTTAAAGTACTTGGCCATCCATGCACCGTCCAATCAAAAACTTGTTTGAGCACTCTTATCTTGTTGGATTTCATTTTTAATAAATTCTAATTGCGGAGCATCTGTTCTTACTCTGAGATGAGATATCTCAGCATCTTGTATGTGCTGTTCAGCAGGTAAACGTGAGAGGCAGTCAGCCACTTGAACCTTTTTGTTATACACAATATTATAGTTGTAATCAGAGATAAACAAAGACCAACGTACTAGACGTGGGTGTGCTGATGAAGGAATTGCTTTGTTCTCTCCAAAAACCAAAGTGACTGGAATAGAATCGGTTAGAATCGTGAAAGGTCTTGCATAAACATATTTATGAAATTTACATATACCAAAAATTAAGGCGAATGCTTTTTTTTTTTTAAATGGAAGTAATTTTGCTCCCAGGTGGTTAGTTTGGCCGATGTACATGCCACTGTCAGTAACGTACCATCATCTGCTTTAATACACAATTGAACACCAACTTCATACGGACTAGTATTTGTTACCATATAAACAGGCTTATTGGGGTCAAAAATATGAACTCTGTTCGCATTAAAATTGCATTTTGATGCTTAAACAGAGGAATAACTCCCTTGCTTGAAATTTCATGCCCCAAATACTCCTACTGATGTTGCTGATAATTGACATTTGGCCAATTTCACTTATATTTCGATTTCTACATCTTTCCAGAACAACACTAGTATTTCTAACACGTTCTTCTAAGTTCTTGCCACCTGTAATCATATCATCTAATAAAGCCTGTGTAGAAGATAAATCTGCTAATACTGTGTCCATAAAACGTTGAAATGTAAACGGTGAGGCACATAATCCAAATGGTAACCTTTTGTATTTGTACAATCCCCAAGCTCGAGTTGAAGGTAGGCCTGATTTAAATCCGGTACCACAAATGTATTAGATCCCTGTAACATATATCCTCTACAATGGGTAAAGGGTACGACATTTTTTTTACGAAACGATTTACTGTTACCTTAAAGTCAGAACATGATGTTACTTCGGAGCCCTGTTTCTTAGGAACGACTACCATAGGAGTCGCCCATTCTGAATAGACCACTGGTTCTATAATATTTTGATCCTGTAGTTTATCAAGACTTTTCTTTACCTTTGCTTCTAAACTATATGGTATCATAAACTTTTCGAAAAATTGGGATAGCCTCTGAATCTACTGATACATGTACTTTATAGTTTGCTACAGGTGTTTGAATATTATCTTGAAAAACATCTGAAAATGTGTTTTAACTGCCTTTTATACAGTTCCAACGTACTGTTGGGAATATCAAGCTGAATATTACCAATTAATCTATTTTCTAAAAACTGCTTCCAATTAGGCCGTATCTTTTGCATCCCAGTTCTCCCAATTAATGTCTTAATCGATCCTCTACCATATTGCAATATCTCGTGTGTTCGCAGACACACGCATATTATAAGTGAACTGACAGTGTTTATGTATGTAAATAGCTAATCAAAACAAACATTTAAATGAATGACATAAACAGTGGCAGGCGACAGACAACTCCACACCAAAACACCAGATGGAGCTACTGGGTATCACTCATTCTTGGGTGGTCAAACTCCTCTTGCTTCACCTGTCCACAGAGGGCTTCGCTTCTGGGACAACCTCGGTCACACAGGAGGCAT
>JAGDQP010000492.1:56018-118446 GCA_022664845.1 Lepisma saccharinum | reverse complement strand
CACAGAGGGCTTCGCTTCTGGGACAACCTCGGTCACACAGGAGGCATCGCTTCTGGTGAGCACTCTACCTAACTCAATCTTATTGCACACAGACGGCTACGCTTCTGGTGCATCCCAGACACACAGAGGGCTTCGTTTCTGGTGTCTTCCTTTCGTCCACATAGGGCTTCGCTCCTGGCACGGTACCTCATCCCTGGCCGACGACCGCACTAAACAATTCTGTAATCAGTAGTCTACATGACGCTCATTTTGTTAACATATTAGCAACTTGTTTATCAAATTTATAATAAAATTGGTTAAGGGCTAAAACCGCAAACCCATGTATTGCTGTACGTAGGACACTCTGAGAGAGGGCCACAAGAACATTACTATATAAAAATCTAAAAATATTTGTAGATCCATTAACTTTACACAACATTGAGACTTTCCAGGTAATAAATGTTGTCCGTTAGCTGCACGGAGATAGGTACTATCCGGTGTTACATTATACCTATGTGAAAAAGTTAGAAATACATTCATATCCATTAAATTTACGCAACTACCGGAATGAACTTCAGCAACCTTCAATTACCATTGCTATATAATACGGTGCTATGTTTTCTGTTGTTGATGGATATAAATTATTAACATTGTCGTGAGGCATTTGTTTGCTCGAATTCAAATCACGTTCCGTTATCTCGTGACCTGTATTCCTCAGATTTTCATTCTCTGTTTTCATCCCTTCACAACATTGAAACAACGTTTGTTTGAATTTACTTTTAATTGATTGAGTCGAAAACTTGTCCTTAGCTTTTTGCTCAACAAACACTTAACGTTTAATGTAAGCTATGCCTTAAGATCAGCTATAATATGTCCATCATTTTCAATAATATCTGTTGAATTAACTACCGACCTTAGTACCCTAAATACTTTTAAAGAATTCATCCAATTTAAAATAGTAGAATTACCATCTTTTACTGTGCTTCGTATACCTTACAAATATTTGAATTGTAACTTCGAATTAGCCATGTATTATGCAACATATTCTGATCAAAATAAATTACACTTGCACTAGTGTTTCGCAAACATGAGTTCGAAATTCCAGGGTGTCTACCACCCTGGAGAACCTGGAATACTCAGGGAATTTCATGAATTTGCAAAACTCAGGGAAATTATTATTTATGAGGGGAAACTCACGGAAATTTCTGAGGTGGACCTGTCTACAGTTGATACGAGCACTTCCCCGGCAAGGCGGAGGACGTGGGTTCGATTCCCATACTGACCGGGTTTTTTCAATGTGTTAAAATCCTCTGTTTTTCTTTCTATTCCACTTGTGAGATACCAATAATGAACAAGATGTTTGGACTGGTGGTGGTGGGATTAATAAAAAATATCATTGCGTATTATATTCCACTCAGGAACCTGGATAACTCAGGGAATTTCAAGTCACAACATTAGTTGACACCATGGTAACCAATGTTTCTGTACATTTTTCAGTTTCCGTAGACAGAATCTTTGTGTAAGGGAAGTAATACCGCGTGAGGATATCCTAAGTTTGAATGTGTTTTACGTAACAAAATGCTTGCTGCTTTTGCATACCCTATCGAAATATAGGTTACAGTATTAAACGCAAAGAAATGCGTTTGTTGAATTATTGGCATTTACTTTTAAAAACGATTTAAAATATTATGCAATTACACAAAAAGGGAAAAGTTGCAGAATAGGAGCGAAACTTCAGAAATCATCCCAAAAATGATCTAAAGGCGAAGAAAGGATAAGTAAACCTTAAAACTCCGAAGAATATAATAAAATAAAAAATGCTTTAGTTTTACTTTAATTATAATCTGAACCGTTCAGCGACTGTCAGAAAGGTGACTACATTTCATCAAGTTTTTAGCCCTAGCCATGACAAACTACAATCGCTTTGTCTTATCCAGAGACTGTCAAGTGACAATCCGCCTCCGTACAAAACCCATCGTCCTTAACTTTGGGCGCTCAATAGATTGTAACTGCTAGATGAGGCACAGAGGTGTTTATCAAGAGGACTTTCTCGTAGCAAAGTCTCGTTATTTCAAGTAAAAAAAAAAAAAAAAAAAAACGTGGGGTTTCTTGTAGCACACATTTTCCTGTGGGCGCAGTTCTGGTTTAGCCTAGTTTTTACTCTGAAATGAGGACTGGCTATGTACCTTCCATTTTCCTAGAGGAACCATATTTCATATTCTGTAGTGAGGCGCTGGATAAATGAGAGTTTGATATTCCTGTGCAAACGAAACACAGGTGGTGGTTAGCAGCTGGAAGTTGTATGTGCAGTTTCCGAACTCTCATAATGCGTGAAAGTGGTTCCGGAGAGTCTTCTTGGAACATCTCAGATAAACTGGAAAGTGTCTGTCTGAGTGATGATTTATATTACGAATGCAAGTTTTGATATTTCTTTAATGATCTGTTTTCACGTAAGTGTCAATCAATAGGAAGACCGCTATCCTGTCCCAACTGTTCCGTTAATGTTTTTGTTTTGATTTGACGGCTGAGATGGTTCGCTAAAACTAGATTGCAGATTCGATAATTTATTTCTGTTCAATACGTTAGGTTTTTGTTTTTGAATTTAATTTAATTTGTAAGGCCTTTAGGCAACGGCAGAACTCCGAGAAAACCTACTGCATATGGTGTTTGTCCACTACTAACTGTAAGCTCACATGGGACGAGCAGGGATCGAACCGACGATCCCAAGTACCAGATGTGAGCGCTCTACCATTGAGCTACCGTGGCCCCTATTTGGTTTTTGTTATTTGTGATACAGGTAAGATGTTGGTTGAAAGCCTCACAACCACGTCAAGGTCTCTTGCCTTCTGTGAGGGCCTCTAGTGTTTTTAAAAGTTGGTAGAGGGACGCAAGATCGTTTGTACCGTACGATCTTGCGCCGGAGATCTCTGTATGACAACATGAGAAATACTTTTTTCTATTCTTCCTTTACTAGGCAGTGCTTATATATTTTTGTATGTATCGCGAGCGCGCTCATGCTTAATGCCATGCATAAAGTGACTAGTTGGTTGTATATGCCGTAGTCCGGGTTGCCTGTCATTTCGTTAGCACGCACACTCACGCGAGTTGATTGGATGGCACTGCCATCTAGCGGAGGTTTTGGTTGTTGCGTTTCTCGTTCCGATGTGTTAGAATTGATTAGGTAAGAAACCCAGCAGGGTCAATTTGTATTAAGGTCTCGGTTTTTCTTCTTCGTCTTTTTGAGTTAGTTCGTGTAACCATATAATCGAGCCATGGATAATAAGGTTGGGAAATTAGTGCGTAAGTTTCGGTTCGTAACCTAAGTGAAAATAGCTGCAGCAAACGATTTATTTTTGTAAATGTGTTTGTTTCACTTGATCCATAGTTCGGTTGTGTGGGAACACACTTCAATGCTCCATTTGGTCTATTCGACTGTCTAAGTTATGTGTCACATTGGACAGTGTGTGCCAGGATCCGTATTCTTATTTCTGGTAATTGTTTTGCATTTAAAATCAAACGGTAATATATTGTGCATAGTGTAATATATTGTGGTTGCGATGTTCTACATTTTGTGCATTAGATAGAAATCGAGTCGTACGTGCTGGCAAAATACAGCACTTGTTTCGTAAAATTGACTTGTTTGTTGAGTGCAGTAAACTGTTTCCTTACTTCGTGTATCTTGAGAATTTTTATAGTAATAAGTATTTTCTATCAACTTCTTGTTTTCGCGAATAATTTCACACTTTGACCTGTACTTGCCACGCAAGAGATCACGACGAAATTCGAGGGTATGACAGTGATGGTTCAATTAATAAATCCTGTCAACTGTGTGTACGTGGCTGGTGTTCTCGAATGTGTGTGTATCTGTGTTTTCTCGTTCCTGTGGAAGTTAACAAATGCTTCACTAAACCTGACTTGGCAAACACCTTGCTATTTCTGGAACCATTATGGCGGGGCGACTTTTGAAAACGTAGCGGACTTATGGGACCACAAACTAGCGAATCACGTACCAGAATAATAACCTCATCGAGGTAGTATGAAAAATGAGTGTATCAAAACGTCTTTGCACTAGATGAAATTCAAATGGTGATACGAAGGAAGGTTAACGTACACGTTACAATGTTTGAATTGTTGAAAAGGAAATTGCGAGAATCAGTAGTTAACCCCTTTGTACAGATCTTGTGTGTTATTTGTCTTCCCGTTTTCGTCTATCTCCTGAATCTTCTGCGTTATATATTCTCGCTTTTTGTTTCTGAACCCCCTTGTGGCGTTTCGTTTCGCGTTGCTATAGTGGGTGGTATTTGCTTCGCTTTCATTACTTAGCCATCGCTGCCTTGTTTGTTTTCGTGCCTCATGAAGTTTAAGACATCCATCATATATTCTTGGTTATATACCGTACCTTTCCCAAATCTGAGAGTCCTGAAACTGTTACAGCTGAAGGAGTACTTGCTTCCTTTTTCTTTGTATGTTGCGGTTAATTGTTCTGTCTGTTAAGTTAGATAAATTCCAATATAGTGTGCAGGCTTTATTTTCGTCTGCTGTAGCTGGTTGTATTTCTAATACAGTTCGTCTTTTGTCCGTATTCTATATTTTTCTAGTTAGTTGGTGTACTGTTCCTGCTATTTTGTTGTTCCTCTACTTTTATTCCGATTGTGCCGTGAGTGGACGTGCGCTTGTGGTTTGCTGAATTATTTCTGTTTGTATGTAACAGTCTACACTTGTTTTTTAATTCCGTTCTTTTTTCCGTATGTATTTTCTGTGATGTTTTGTTACTACTAGGTGGTCTTGTATTGCCAGCATGAAAGCTTTTGATTTTGACATTAATTCAGCGTGTGTTTACTCTCAATTAATACTGCCTTGTCTGTGTGTTCGTAGTTAATTTCAGCCAGGTAACCTCCGTTCATTAGTGTTTCCGTCCAACTCTCTCTAATCTTTTCAACTATTTTCACTGGGAGTGGCATCACCGACTCATCTCTGGTGCTTAGATTTAAGTATATAACTGGTATCTGCTGAAACTGTAGTTTTCCATAGCACTGACTTCTCTTCTTTCTTGTTGGTTTTAATTTGTTTACTGTCCATATTTTGCAGACTAGTGATTCCCCTACCTCCTTCTCTTCTAAGTGTTTGTCCTCCATTACACTGGAAAACACGATCCCTTTTTTTTATACTTTCCATACTCCTGTCCCCTTAGCAATATAAATACAAAAAATACACCGAATAAAACCGTAATTTATACTTGTAAGTTTCATAACAGTCGCATTGTTCTTTCTAGAGAAATTAATATACGAGGGCAAGTCAAGAAAGACTTGGACTGATTTTTTTTTCTAGGCAATTTATTATTACTCAGCAACAGGCACATGATCCTTTTCAAAGTAGTCCCCGCCCACTTGAATGCACTTTTTCATTCGAGTCTTCCAGTCCTCAAACACGTGTCGCAGGCCATTCTTTGAGAGGTCCTTCAAAACCGCCTCCGATGCCTTCAGAATCTCGGAATTATCGGAGAAGCGGCGTCCACGCAGTCTGGATTTTAGGGCAGGGAATAGAAAAAAGTCGCACGGTGCGAGATCTGGGCTATACGGTGGGTGTGGCACACAGTTGATATTGTGCTGATGTAGGTATTCGAGGACAGCATGTGCCACGTGTGGTCTCGCGTTGTCATGGTGGAGTCTCCAGCCGCCATTGCGAAGGTTTGGTCGTTTCTTCGCAATGTGCTGCCGTAAGGTCTGAATGACTGACACGTAATATGGTGCAGTTACAGTAGTGCCGGAGGGAACAGCATGCTGATACACCATACCAAGATGATCAAAGAACGTGATCACCATCACCTTGCCTGCCGACTTCACAACCTTTGCCTTTTTTGGTGTGGGCGAACCTGGTGTCTTCCACTGCGTACTGGCTTGCTTGCCCTCAGGATCGAAATGATGAAGCCATGACTCATCGCCGGTGACAATTGACTCCACATAGGCGTCTCCACCATCCTCAAACCTTTGCAACAGATCCCTGCAAGTCTCCACTCGAACGGCCTTCCGCTCTGGTGTCAGGAGTCGCGGAATCCATCGCGCACACACTCGGCTCATGTGGAGGTGGTCATGCAAAATTTTGAAGGCACTGCCATGAGATATGCGTAGTGCGGCTGCCAGATCGTCGATACTGATGCGGCGATCTTCTCTAACAATGACTGCTGCCGTGTTAATGTTCACCTCAGTAACAGCTGACGCTGATACACCTGGTCCACCAGCTTTCGTGATTGTCATTCGGCCATCTTTAAACTCTTTGAACCACCAGAACACGGTACTTCGTGGCAGAGCGTCATCTTTGTAGGCTGCTGTCAACATTCCTAGAGTTTCTGTTGCACTTTTCCCCAGGCGATAGCAGAACCGTATAGCTGCAAATTGTTCTTCTCGTAATGACTCCATTTCTTCTACAGGCGACTTCTAGAGGCGGCGCAGTACATCACCTGCAATAAAAAGTCGTGGTTACCAAACATGCAATGATTCCTTAACAACATTTTATATATATGCACAGCAAGACCCACCCTACTTGTATGCCAAACTATGAAGCTCCAGCGTTAACAGAACTGCCGGGAAAAAAATCAGTCCAAGTCTTTCTTGACTTGCCCTCGTATTTGCAAATATGCAGTGTTGTACTGTTCATTTTATCATATAACATATTGCTTTCAGAGCTGTTGAATTAGGAAGAAATATGATTAGCCATACTTAAACGAACACACACATGAAATTGAGGGTTTACAACATTCAACAATACATTCGTAACTCTCTGTAGAATTAGAAATGTAGAATTTAAAGAAATAATAAATACAAATGTTAATTACTTTAGCCTACCGAAAATGTTTTAGTTGTTGATTTCTGTTTGACTGGAACAACTCTCTTGAGCGTCCAACACTAGTCTAAAAGCATGTTTGAACTCGATTTACCTTGGTAATTTCCATGGATGAAATGTCTTTGGTAAAAACTCTCACGGTGCTCATCACAGACAGCACCCAGATTTTGGGGAAAGAAATCCAGGTGGGAGTCCAGAAAATGAACTTTGAGGGACATATTACACCCCATATCTTTGAACGTCTTTAAGAATTCACCCACAATTTCAGAGTAGTTTGGCGTTTTATAATTTCCTTTTTTTTAAAAAAAAAAAAAAAAAGTGACGCGTTTATATAACAGCCATGTTTCTTTTTCAACTAGGCTTATTAAGTCTTCAGTTTTTCATCTCGGACCGAATTTCTTATTTGGGGACCAACAAAAACCCTTTCCTTCCTTGATTTTAGCATCGTTTACACGAAGAAACGGTATTATTTTCCTTATTCAACAGCTCTGATAGCAGTATATGATAAAATGAACAGTATAAACAGCATACATGCAAATACATTTATTTCTCTAGAAATAATAATGCGATTTTTATGAAACTTGCAAGGATTATTGAGTATAAATCAAGATTTATTTAGTGTAATTTTTGTGGTTCTATTGCTAAAGGGACAAGAGTATGAAAAGTATTTAAAAAAGGGGAATTTTTTTAGGGAATTTCCCATGAATCCCACTGTCACGCGAAAACTATGGGTGATGGAGAAAATCTGATTACATATTCGAAGTGAGCGTGAACAGTTCCTCTAAGATCAGGTGTTTTCTCTCTTGTGCCAGAAAAAAAAAAGTTTTATTTTGTTCCCCATTGTTATTATTATTTGTACTTAATGTATGTAGTAGTGTCGACTAAGTTCTGTATTGGCAATTTGCATTTTGTTTTTTTAAGTGTTTGTTTACTGTTCTTTTCTCTCATTATTAATTGTACGTAATGTGCATTATAATTATTGACTCTGTGCTCTTTTGGCAACCGCTGCTATTCACTGCGCAGTTAATAAAATTATAGTAATAATAATGATAGTTATTAGTATTTATTAAAGTGCTACGAACAGCATAAAGCAATAAGTTTAAGGTTTACATACTAAGTAAACACAAGTATTAAAAGTAATTAATTACTCTGTAAACTAAGGTCACCAATATTCATATTTATAATGTAATATAATCCAAACTTAAAGCATTCTTATCTACCCAACCCCCGTAGTCCAGGTAGTAACATCGCAGACTTTGTATTGACAGTGGATAGGTACGTGGATTCGAACTCCACGGCCGACTACCCTTACTGAGATTTTCCATGGTTTTTCTCAGTTCCCCAGATGATTGCTGAGATGGTACCTTAAGAGAGGCCCTGGCCGATACCTACCCCATCCCGGACTGAGCCAAAGATGCCGACAGGCTGTAAATAAATTCAACATTTTATCTACTGCTTCAAGTTGCTTACATTTTGTGTTGGTCGAAGACTTACGGTATATTTCTACTTAGATTTTACTAGCTTAATAATAATATTTTATCTGTTGCTAAGGCAACTAGTGTGTATTCGAAGCCTGTGTCAAATATGTAGCCTAAGTGTTATTGGTCGAGTACAACTTCCAGGGAGAGAAAAGACGAAGGAAGCGGCCAGGGCTTCTCATACGGATATTATTCATGTCGTGGCGCTCAGAAAAGCGTGAAAAACCTTCAGTTTAGGTAACCATCCTGACCACAGAATTCAAAATTACTCGTAACCACTTTAGTTACAATTTGCAGGCAGCTACTTATAATACTATACCACACCGATTCTTTTTCTTCTCTTAAGTTTATTTTGTACAAGTATTAATTCACTTACTGTACGTAAATTAAGTTTAAGGAGTAATGGTGATCAACTGTAATTAGAAGGGAATATCACCTGTACTTTCTTATTTTGTTTTTCAGCATAATTGGGAGGATCAAAAAGAAAACAGCCTAGTTGCTGATGAAAAACTTCTTAGGTTATTGGGATTTACAGAGCAACCAAGATTATTTCCAGATGCTGTTTGGAAGAATACGAGTCTTCCCCTTGTTGTTACATACGTAAGTATATTTTGTACAAGGTGTCTACAGGTCGTGAAAGTCATTTAAAAAGTAATTACTATATATTGTGTAATTCGTCGAGAGAAAGTCGTGAAATTGAGTTTTTTAAAGTCGTTAATTCAGTGAGGTAAACCTCGTAATTTTTAAGATATTTTTAATGGTACATTTGCTATTTTCTAAAAATGTGAAGAAAAATATTCTACATTTGAAGCATGTTTGATATTGTAAACTTTTAATGTTACAGCTGGATGTGTTACACAAAGAAATATTTACTCAGGGGACTCACATCTTGTGAGTACGGGCGTAGCTGTCCAACAATTCTTCATCTTTTTGTTGCATATAAATGTAATGAATTTGATTCAGCGGCCGACCATCCTGACTGAGGTTTTCAGTTTTTTTTTCCTCAGTCATAGAAGGCAAATGCTGGAATGGTACCTACAAAATAGGCCCTGGCTGTCTACCTTCCAACATCTTTTCTCCCAGCTTGAACGTCGGATGCTTAAAGGCCTTATAATAAAATAATAAATGTAGCACTTGCATTTTTATTAATTCGTTTTGATTGTTGTAACTGGATTTCGAGTATAAGGAAAATTTTCTGTTTAGTGTTGGACATGATAGTTCCGTTAGGTTTGACAATAGCGGTTTTCTTTTTGAAATTTAATTTTTCATTCCAGAGTTCGGTAGGCAGCTACCAGTATATTCTAAGCTTGTTATATCTCTGAGAATAACGTCCTTTGGTGATCAATTTTCCAGGAAGATATCTTCCAGGGCTTTTGATTAGGTATCATCTCTGCGTTTACGTGGTGAAACACAGAAACCTTAGTCTGGATGACCGGCAGCGAGGCTCAATTCCGCATGCCAATCCATTGCTGAATCGAAGTCCGCATGAATACCAAAGCACCACGGGAGTGGGTTATGATTTACAGTGCCTGTCTCTTCATTTGAATGTGTAGTTTTACACATTCATTGAGATCAACACGGCCTCGATAATGTAATGACGCCTCGATATTTTTTGTAGTGAAAACTTAATTTTGTGTGTTTTTTCATTCGCGTAGTAATATGAATTTTAATGGGTCTTTTGTTTTTAAATTTTGAATAGTAGTAATATCAGGAACACTATTGTTTATCTTGTTTGCTGTAAGTCCGGTAACAACCAAACGAATAAAATCGTAAATACAGTGGCGGGGTAAAAAAAAAATGACCCCATACCTCTCCCACGAGTACATAAGACGCACTCTTTGCACAACACTTGCACCAGGATCAAGAACTCAGCGTACTGAGACTACGTAGGAACGAGAAATTCAACAACGGCGACCTCTAGCTGTAGCATGTCAACGTCTTATACGATCCCTGGGTAGTCGTTTTGGGTTGCACACAATAGTGTAATTTAAATAAATATAATATGACAGTTTTGGTCTAACTTTTCAGATAGTAAAATTCTTATGAATACGAGTAGCTTTAATTTCGAAAAGGAAATATTCGGAAAATTACGAAAACAAAACATGTAATTTTTCAGTAATCTTTAAGGATTTCAAACACGGCGTTTTCAAAAAATAGTTTAGATACTCTTATATTTCCAGTGTGTGGTGTTTATACAATCATTATAGTGATTTATTCGTCTTTTGTTGTTACAGGTAAACATTGATCAAGAACAGCAGGCTGTAGGTTTGATCAGAAGTGTAGAACATTTTCTTCCTAATCATACAATAGTTGTTTACAATCTGGGTTCCAATCAATATGGTTTGGAAATGGTAAGTACGTTTCGTGTTCCACAATTATTGATTCATTGGAGCTGATTTTATTTTATAACGTAAGCCTTTTGGTATCGTCTGCATTATACAAGTAAAGTTTTATAGTAAGTATTTGAGAAGTACATTAATTAGGGGTACGAATACGTCGTTATTTGTTCTTATGTAACGTTAATAACTTAGTACTAACTTCGTTCTTAACACCTTTGTACATGTTTTAGTACAACGATAACTGTTTTTTTAATCCTGTGTTACACAGATGTACGAGTAGCCGAAAGTTGACTGGATACTTGTAAGGCGCATGTTCAATAAATCGGACTTGTACTAGTATCTTGTATAAAGTTAACGAAGTACATTTTTTCGTGGTTTTTTAAAAAAAATGATTCTAAGAATCCAATGGCAAACGATTGTTACTGCGGCAATGAACTTGCGAGTTCTGTAAGCCACAGAGTTTGTAAGTTTACGACAAAAGAAAAGCTAGTTCATACAGCCTGTTACGTATTTCAAAACGAATGCCATTGAGGAAATTCTAATACCAGCTTCAGGACTGAAAACAAACACTTTGAGAAAACATATTTTAAAAGAAGAATTGAATACGACCCTGTAGTTACATTTGTAGTTGTTCATTACTACAGGGGATCAAACATTATAAATTCCAAGATTTACTGTTGGTTTCTCTACAGTCAGACGAATCGTTGAAGAAAATAGAGACCGATAAAATCTTTATTAACAGTGTAGATCATCCCCACCATCTTGGTACGCACTTTGCATTGATTTACATGGGAATTGTTTTACTCTTCTTATATCTCTCAGGAGCATACTTTAAACTTGTCTTTTCGCTCAGTTTATCGTCATGTTCTCTTGTACTTACGCTATTTCATAGAAATGCAATATTTACACACGAACAGTGTAATTTCCCGTTAACATATTGTGATTTATATAGCGAACTATTAATAATACATTATACTTATAAATTTGAAGAAACTTTACAAACCAAAACTATACAAGAGTCAAAATAACCACAAAGATAAATTTCGTGAAAGCGGAACTTGAATATTCTACTTCTGAGAGACACAAGACGAGTAAAACAATTCCGTTGTAAATCAATGGAAAGGTCATACCAAGGTGGCGGGGGTGATCTACACCGTTAAGTCTTAAAAGTTACAGTAACAGTGTTAAAATTTTATCAAATATATTTTAATAGCAACCACTGTCTTGCAGACAGGAATTAATAGTACTGTATTTGTTCATATAAAACAAAGCGCGGAACTATGTCCAGTCAAGCCTTAAAACTATTTTATTATATTGATTTCCATGATATTGTTAGGTTGTAAGAAACATTTCACGGCATCTCGTAAATAAATGTAGGCATGGTGTTAACGGATTCGAAGTGAGATTTGGGTTTCGCAGACTACAAGTGCTTTTTTAAAAAGTACTAGCTATAAACATTTTAATTTCAGAAATCATAGAATGGATGAGAACATTAAGAATGATCATTTTGCTAGTAAAATGTGTTTAGGCAGGTTGAGTGCATCGATATGGAATTCATATATTTGGAAAAATAAATAAATATACCAATGTTTCAAACTAAACTATTTCCTATGACTAATGAATGAAACGTAATGATTCAATCTATTTCGTTATTTGGAAGGACGAAAAGTGTATTTAAACTAGAATGAAAATGTTTTACGGGCTAAAATGATCGGAGAGTGAAAATGTCAAACGTTCTAAGTGCCAAATGTGAAATTTTATAGGAGAAACAGAAAACTGAATAGATTTGGTTTCACATAACGTATGCGTTCCAACATAATGTAGAAGGTTTAATAACACTACATGATTGTATACGACAGAATTGCCAAAAACTGAATGGTTGAGGAGACAAAAACATAAATAAGAGAAACGGTCTATGTGCCATCTTTGGTTCCAAGTGCCATTCAGCAGTTCACTGTTTGAATTCCTATGCCTGTTCAGGGTTCCCACTCACCTGGAGAACCTGGAATAGTCAGGGAATCCAGCTTAGCACTAAAAAGTCCTGGAAAAGTCAGGGAATTTCACTAAAATGTCTGAAAACCTGGAAGAGTCAGGGAATTTGATAGCTTATTGTTCGAAGTTCATTTAGCTATAGCAGGCATTTAATGTTAGAGATCGTTTTTGAAATTACTTGGAGGCTAATGTGCCAACCATGAAGCAATTTAAGAAAAGAATACAGTGAAATATTTTGATGTATCTTTATTTTCCCATGGAATTATGATATATATACAAAATGGGGTACCTGGAAATTTCTGAGTAGTGACCTGGAAAAGTCAGGGAATTTGATCTTGGCAAATGAGTGGAAACCCTGCTGTTGTATTTACGATTATAGCAGGTCAGAGTTACAGCAATATGACATTAGATAGTGGACTATTAAGCTTTTATTGAACCCTTCCTCCACCAATACATACATTAGGAGGCAAAATACACACTGTGCTGCTCAGGAAGAAAAGGCAACATCATCGACAGACCTTTCTTTTTTCCAGTAGACTAGCGGGACTGATTTTTCAGAAGTAGTAAAGCTGTATCTCAGTCATAGAGTTTCCTCTTTTGAGAATATCGAGTAACTTCCAGTGTTCACTGTCACTATGAGTAGTTAGCTTCTTGTGATGGATACGTATAACACACTTTGGGCATTGTGCATTTCCTCAATGTCAACAGTGTAGCAGCAGCTTCCTTAAAATCGGAGAAATCATTGGAAGTCCTTAGAACTACATAAAATGGATTAAATCGTTTAGCTTACTCAACTATCTTGTGTAAGTCTTCTACGTTTCTCTTTAATGTCGAAATCTATATCGCAACTTAAACTATGTGGCCACTGACTAAGAACTGATACTTGGAACATCAGGTGGCAGACAAAATTTCCTTGGCTCTTGAGCCAGCCTGTACTGGTGGTGATTGTTTACACCTCTTCCTGATTGATGTGGCACTTGGAACAAGGATGGGGACATGCTGTTGAGCACATCGAACATGCTTGTGGACGAAAGGGCTTTTTTAAAAACAAAACAAAAATGGCACTTAGAACGTTTGGCATTTCCACTCTTCAATTGAAGAGCACAGGGGGAAAATGATGAATGTTCAAAAATCACAGTTTTGAGAAAACAAGATTTTTAATTTGCAAGACTTATAAACCTAATGCATTACAAACATAAGATTTTGTGCCCAACTTTAAAGCTACAATACACAGTACATTTACATAACATGAAATATTTACTACCCGAAATATTTTAAGGAAAGTAACTAAAATGTGTGGTAACATCGGTTAAAACTAAAGAAAAAGATCAATGTCCATATATTATTAACGTTGGTGAGAGACATCAGACTTTCATAAGTGTGACAACGTGTTGTTTCTTCTGTCAACTTGGGACTTGTGGGTGTGTTGGGATGAAAAGCTTAAGTTTAATATTTTACCGAAAAAAATAAATTTTCTCTTATTTTTTTTAAGAAAAATAAAACCGTAACTACAAGTTAAGGATTGTCTCACTGCAAAGGTTTTTTTTTTTTTTTAATTAAATTATTTTATCCTTATATTTAATGGAAACTAATAAAAATAATAGAAACATTCACTGCATAAAATGGTTGTTTAAATACAACACTTTTGGGTGACCACCAAATTTTTTCTTCTGTTAACACAACAAACTTGTTGATTTCGGTGGTTCAAGACTCTGATTGTGCTAGTATAACAACTTCCATTTTGTTGAATCACAAAGATCAACGCCGTTTGTTGTGTTGATATAACACAAGAAAAAAAAAGTCGTGGTCGCCCTGGGACACCGAAAAATGTTGAATTAACACAGCCAGTTTTTTTTTTTTTTTTTTTTTTTTTTTGTATTGTAGACTCCGCTTAAAAGATTCATAAACTAAAAAAAAATTGCAGGGTATATATACCTTGTGAAGATTCTGGTACTACAGCACTGGGTGTAGGTAACAGGATACTTCATACGGAACTCTGTAAGAGCATTTACAGACTGTATAATGCCTTTGCAGAAGATTTTTTGGACCCACATACCCTCATAATAATAATAATGAAAACTTCATTTCTGAAACTGCTTCTATTTGTGTTTCTAGCATAGTTCCGAAACCTTTTTTATGGCTATTTCTACAGCAAGCAACTGCACAATACATTCCCGGCATATTATTTTGCTCTTGTCTTTTTAAAATGATAATTTCACTCTACTTTACTCAACAGCACACAAGATACATGTCTATTCTATACTCTAAAGAAAAGAAAAATATTAACATATTTATTTAGTTAAAATGTGGACGTATTTGTTGTCTATGTAATTGCGTCCATTTGATTTCCATTGTCCTTCGCGTGACCTAGATTCAATGTTCCTGCTGCATGACGATTTCCGAGGCAAATAGCCGAGGCGGAAAACCGAAATAGTCGTTGCTATCCCCTGGCTGTGACATGCAAACGAACATCTTGAGCGTATTCAGCAGACGGTAGGTAAAACGGCGTGGCCAATGGTAGCAAGTCAGTGCAGCGTGTTGCCACTTTGATTAGACTCTCCATCTTTTTTACGTAAAACCACTGGTACCCTTATCTTTCTTGCTCACACCTATTTACATTGAACTGTCAAAATCTTCCGACCCTTATCGTTTATGCAATGGTCAGTTTCACCAGAAGATTCTACGTCCCCAACGATCACAATGATACTGTTAGCCTGATTTCGTTTGCCGACAGACCTTCATCTTTTTTTTTCTCTGTGCTCTTCATTATTGTTTTACTAAGTTATTGCGTTTTCTCTTTGTTTTTGCTTATGTGTGCACGTAGTTCCATGACCTCCCAACAGATGACAGTACGATTTTAAGTATGTAAATAGAACTATTATTTAAAGTGTAATGCTGAGTGAAACGACTGTAAAATACACAGAAAATTTGGTCATAGTCGTGATCGAGATCGAACCCGGGTCTGCCAATTGCCGGTTACATCTTCCAACTATTAAACTACCATAATTCCCAGAATTTTCTGTGTATAAAGAAAAACACAGCTTTCCGACAAGGCTGATCTATTTTAATAATAAAGAGAAACTAAAATGTAACAGTTTCGGAAGTATACCACCACCTTCTTCAAACTTCACTCTACAACTAAAATAAAATATTACTAAAGCAACCACCGGCCGGGTAGCCGTGCGGTCTACGGCGGTAGGCCAACGACTCGAAGGTCTCGGGTTCGAGTCCCGGCAGGGGTATGGGCGTTGAATTTTAGTGGCTAAAGGACGAATCATGACGGGCCGAAGTCCTAAGTTACTAGACTTGCCCATATAAAAATAAAGTTTACCAAATTTTTACTAAAACAACCAAGACGACAAGAAAGGAGATCACCAATCAGGGGCCAGCACTAATTAAAAATTCTCTTTTATTTCCCTATAGCACTGCCCTCACCTTGGGCGAGTGCACCTGCAATTCACCAGTCAAATGTCCAGCATTTATCTGATAAAAGTTGTTTTTGATCTCTTGGCTTAACAGATTTGACAGGTAAATTGCTGAGGTCAGCACTAGGGAAACAAAAGTGAATTTTTATTTAATTAGTGCTGGCCCCTGATTGGTGGAAAGTATACGGTGATCATCTTTCTTGTTGTTTTGGTTGCTTTAGTGATTTTTTATTTTAGTTGTAGAGTGAAACCTGAAGAAGGAGGTGGCTTACTTCCGAAACTGTTACATTTTAGTTTCTTTTTATTCAGCCTTGCCAGAAAGCTGTGTTTTTCTTTATTCAAGATGGAAACAAGGCCGTATTGTCATAATTTTCTGTGTATATGAAGCATCGTCGCTCCTCAGCTGAACCAGTGTCTGTTGGTATCGATGCAAAGGCACTCCACTGCATGCGGAAGTCAATCAATGCGAAAGAATAATATTAAATTTTTGCTTTACACAAAGACCATAATACTAACCATAATATGTTGGTTAGTATTTCTTTATTTACTCGACTTATTTAGTATGATGGTTTAATGCATATAGTCGCTTTTAATCAAGATCAAAAGCATTTATGAGGGCGAGAAACCTACGTGTTGAATAAATTTCAGCGTAGGGAACAGCCAGAAATATCATGGACAGCTGGTGAATAGGGTGGTTGTCCGATTTTTTTTATTTTGTGTTTGGTCAGATTGCCGCTGTTCCTCACTCAGGAATTTGAGGACTACCTTTGCGGTCATCCTCTTCATGCCGTAATATTCACTTAAAAAAGATAGTATTGAACTGAAAAAAAATACCTGTTTCGTTTATAATCTCACGGACTATTACATGACGGATTGTCAGTACAAGGACACGGACTGTGTCGATATTTTGTGTTGTTTTTTGCTTGTTGACGGCTGTTCGGCCATCTTTAAACCAGTGTTTAATTTCAGTAACTCCGTCCGATACACTCACTCTTCAAAACATGTTGCATCTTTCTTTCTAATGGGTTACTCAAGACTGACGTCACATCCGGTAGGTCGTCATGGTAACCCGCCATGTTAGTCTAAAAATATAGGTGTTTAGCAATAGGTTTATGCTGTTCCTTCGAGAATCAACAATTCATTATGGTTATGGGATTTGTGCCAGATGGTCATTTTAACAACGTGTCGCTTTTTTCTGTTCCCAAAGAACGGAAAATGAAAAAGGAAGTTGTTCATTCAGTTATAGTTAAGGACACAGTCAAGAAGATACATACCAGTGCTAAAACGAAACCTTTGTGCACTATGTACAACGGCACAAATTGATTTTGCAGGTAGTTTATATAGGGAATGGCATTAATCAAGATTGCAAAAAGTAATAGTACCTTTGGATTTCATAAAAGCAGAAATTACCGGAAAAAAATGACCTACTCACCTCAACTTCATATAACTTGCATCTTCCCTCGAATGTACATCAAATCTCGGTCTATGTACGCCTTTTCTCCTTTTTGAGTCAGTTTCTACTCGTCCCAGAAATAAGCAACAAGTCGAAAAAAAATTAACAGCCATTAATTCCATAACTGATTTTGTACCTCTCTGCCATCAAACTTACTGTTTGTTTACACTAGACCTCCGCCGCTGTGATGGCAACCAACCGGACGTGACGTCACTACTTTTTAGTGTCTCCGTTTAGTTTACAAAGAAATGAATATCTTACAAAAAAAATTAAAAACTTGCATCTCGAATTCCGGGATGAGACCTCGCTGACAGTGCAAGTGCAGTCTGTTATTGCAAAGCTGCAGATGGTCTCGAGATAAGGTCTGCTTCACCCTTCAAAAATCTTGAGTATTTTTGCTTCTTCAGCCAACGCAGTTGTCAGTTCTGAATAAATATGTTCGTTATCTTGAAAATACATCTATTGAAATATAGGCTTACATTCTTTTTAGAGATCTCCGGTTACCATAAGAAACCGTAGGAATTACGCATGTGGCGTGTGAATAAGCAAAAAGAATTGCATGTACTGTATAAGGTGTGAAGTATTAACAACATTTATGAAGTGTAACGACAGACTGTGTGAAACAGTATGTTTGAACAGTGACACATTTTATATATTATCTCATCTCTGACAAGTATCATCTAAGGCAGAGCTGGAATCGGCCAGGTTTTAAATCCGAGTACCTGACTTGTAAAAATCGTAGGATTGAAGATAGAAGCCAAAATTTGGAGTATGGGAAACGCCTGAAATTTCTTATAATTTACATTCTTTCCAATTGCGTAACCATGGGCAGTGACAAGTACGTCATCGGTAATTTCCTTCACGAAAGTCTTCTGTGGACCGAAGAAGCCTATGCCTATGGATCAAACGAAACAAATCAAGATGAAGAATGTGACTGATTTCTGAGGCCAAACTAGTATTGCTTTGACTCTGTGGAGGATGGCTGTCAAAGATGTGAAGACTTGTTTCGCCACGTCTTCCTTGTTTTTGATAAAGAGAACACGCTTTCTATATTGACAAACGTCTGTTTTTCCCTTCTTATATAATAAGGTTTTTCCCTTCAAGGTGGCAGCACTGTATATCGCATATTGAAGAAAACAATTCATTGCTCATTGCAGTATCTATACAGAACCTCCACACCCTTCGCCTTTCAAAAATCTCAGGTATTTTTGTTTCTTCGGCAAAGATACGTATGACATGTGGCAACGCAGTTGTCAGTTCTGAAGAAATTATGTTCGTTATCTTGAAAATACATTATTGAAATATAGGATTGCATTTTCTTTAGAGATCTCCGGTCCTCGTGAATAGAAAAAACGGACTAGACTAACATATGTACGCTTAATAAAAGTATCTCATCATGTAATTCGAGATGCACAACTTGCACATCTTTGGATAGCCATCTTCTTTATAGTTTCCCCTATATTTTGCCTTTCGAAACGTCACTAGTAGTCAGTGATGCCGAAGTAGGTGTCCCCTTTAAATAGCTATTTTATGTTTAATCCATTATTGTTCTACCTTCCTATACTGACACTAGCACCTTTTGGTCATCGTCCTGTCTAAAAGTAATCCTGTTCAATTTTTTCCAGCCATATTTGGAATGTCCCCATTTGGTTTTTGTTCTTTTGGGTTCATGTCCATTTCTCTGCTTCAGTAAGAGTTTTTGACTGTACTATGGCCTTACAGTCCTCTTCCTTACAGCGATGATTAATGATGCAATGTAATTAAAAAGTTTCACAATATCTTTCTATTTTTAAAATGTCAGTGTATAATCTTGAGAAAGAATAATCACCTGAAGAATGTGTAGACATGTATTTTTTTTTTATTATTTCAGTTATCTCGCTATTGCAATAGTACCAGATGTATTATTAATAACTTCGACTTGGAACCATTTCCTTCTCACGTACAAGAAGAAAGATTACATGCATATCGGCCTCTCGTAATTCAGGTTAGTATTTAATTAGTTATTAGTGTTTTTCATAATAGTATTAATCATTTAGACATCTTGTACATACTTAAAGAATATTACAAACAACGTATAGCTGTATTTTGAAATTGGCATCATTATTTCAGATAGTATTTTAGTTCAAGGGGAGAATTGTTATATAAGGTTTCTGTTCTCAAAGATCGTAGGGTCCCAACCTTTTATTTATTTACTTCCTTTCCCACCATTTGGTAAATGCTCCAAACTCGGTGACGCTCCTCGGTTCATCATATTATAGAAGTAGGTATTACCTGTTCGTTAAAAACCGTAAAAAACTACTCCTTCTGTGTGTTGTTTTTTATGTCGTAAAGCTTCCTACTGAACGGCCGTAACTCAGTTGGTAGAACATTGGCTTCGCATTCGGGAGAGTTTCGATACCAGTGGCCGGCCATCCTGTTTTTTTCTTTTTCTTCCTGTCATACGAGGCAAATGCTGGGATGGTACCTTAAACTTACCTACTCGTCCTTTGCCTTTCCCCTACCCTATCTCGTCTGTTACAGGTAAGTTCGAACATGTTATGAGAAAGACTTACAAGGATAATGTGGAAAAACAATTTCGTGTCAGTGATAATATATGTAAGTGTGAGAGAGAAACGAGAGAATGGACGAGTCTTGGATTATACCTTTGGGGTATTACAGAGTAGAGATTGGATACAGTTGTAATTTTTCCTGAGTGTACATTAGTTCGTACTGTAAATCACGCCTGATTATTATAGTTTGCCTGCTTTTAAAATCTTGAATCACAGAACGCACTAAAGTTTTGCTATCTAAGCATTATCCTTTCTATCTCGGATAAGCTTATTTTCCTTTAATCATGGTGTCCACTTCATTGTACCCCATTGCCACAGCGCAAATCAGTCTCAAAATTATCATCATCTACCTGTTTCCATACTATACCAGTTCGCTTTCACACATCTAGCTAGCTGCAAACGTCCTTTCCATTAACTCTACCAGTATGTGCCAAATATTAGCATTATTTTTCTTTCTTCAAAATTCAAGATTTGACACCACACATTCCCTATTTATTCTATTCCTACAATCATCCGATATTTTTCTCTTTATCACTTCTGTTTTCGGGAACATCTACCAGTCCTTTATAGTCGCTCATCTGTTGTCTAATTAAATAACAGAGTACCAGAATGTGGACGAGAAATAACACTCGAAGGGCTTCTTTCGCTTTCCGTCTGCCGTGTCACGATATTATCGATGGCTGCTGCTTTCTTTCCAACGTAACCTTCATTCTGTACCCATTATAGGTTGAAATTTATGTCTAAATTTCTTTTCCTGTTGTAAGATGTTATCCCGTCGAACTCCACTAGTTTCTCATGTTACTGCTTGCTTATAGGTTACATTTCTGGCACTTCTGGTAACCACTCTTTCACAAACAATATCTTCGCCGTATGCTTCCAGGCTGGTCCTTCCGTCGTACGTAAAGTGTACCAATCTTTTTAATTTAATTTTTACTTCTTACCGAACTTTCTTATCTGATAACTGTGGTGTTATCTTGAAGTGCATCAAAATCACAGTTTCAGCTGACGTGGAAAACATGGAGAAATCAGTTTATAAGTGGAGAGTCTTCGAAAAGTCTGAATTTCGTTTAAGAAAAAATGGAATATTAAATATTGTTCAATGTACTGTTCAGAATATTTTTTTTAAACCTTCCAGTTAGTGCAGCGTGCATTTCTTGTCGTAAAAAGTGGTGACTGTTAGATGTTTCAAGTACATACTATAAAATATATAGATATTTCAAATCTACAATATAGATATTACACTAAGAAAAATCATATGGAATTGTTGACTTCCTTATTTACTGTTTTGAAAATCACAGCAACAGCGCCATTTACTTGAACTCCTTTGGAACTTGGCAGAGAACAATGTAAGAAATGTGTGATCATTGCGCACAGTTTGCAGAATAGTTCAGAGTTTTTGTCATGCGACTGTTATATTTTGACTTGAAGAGTGCGTAAGACATTTTAAGTTTTATCAAGTTATGAACATGGAATTCTGAAATCCTACGTGATTTCCAAGATATTAGCGTTGGGTTACTCTTACAGGACTTTGGGTACCATACCGCAAAATGGACTTCGCTGTGAACCGTGTTATAACAAAAATGTACTTGTTTTCTTTCTTGGTTTATTTTAGTAACAAGTCATAATAACCTTCATTTTGAGCAACTGTTTCCCCATATTAAATCTAGTATACAGGAAATTTGTCAGTAGTGGTGGAAATACTGGAAAAGTCAGCTCAAAATGACATTTCCATTGATGATGTATAAAACTTCAGCAGCCTAGCGTAATGTATTCATTATATTGATGGCACGTTCCTCATCTGTTGAACATTTGTAGAAAAAATCTTGATGCATTTCTACCCTACTCATGTTCTCCTGAACGTTCAGTCAGTTTGAGTATACTCACTTTCAACACGTCCCATGTCAGTCCCATTTTATTGTTATCATCTTAGGAAATTTGAGTATCTTTTCTGGCCATTTTCTTTAGGACTGTTTTTAACTTTCTGTAGGATGGTTCCTAGTAACACAGGTCCGCAGACTAATTGGCCATACAGTGGAGCCACGGCCATGATTCTTAATCTTACAGAGAGCATTCTGACTTTATCTGCTTGTAAAACTTGTAGACTTTGCTTATCACGTCCACTAAGTATTATTAATTACTCCCCTCAAATTCTTTTTGTTGGCCGTGGTTGACAGAACTAACACTCCTGATTCCGCAGTGTGAATTGCCAAAGTGATACTCTGTCTACACCAACCTCATGTATCCACTATGATCCACAGACGAAGTATATAAAATTTCTACTGTGAAATTGTATTTTAAAATTGTAAATTCGGACTCTCGCCTTTTTTCAGAAAGATACCAGAGGAGCCGGTATATCACTCAGCAACTTTCTGTTGAGTTTATTTTTAGTGTAATTTTGCATTGCGCCTGTGGTTTTCTTTGTCGTAAAACATTGCGGACTATGGCGAAGCATGCCTTCTTTTTTTTTTTTTTTTTTTCAATTGAGATTTTTTTTCATCAGTCAATAAATGCTTTAAAGAAAGAAGATTTTACAGAACACGTTATCTTGTCCATTTAAAAAGAAACCAACCCTGTTAATATTAAAATTATGCTCCACATTTTTTCATTAGAGTATTAGTTCAACTACCCGAGTATCATTTCCTGATTTGCAAGATTTGGGCCCTTTTTATTAGAGAAAATAAGGAGTCTTCTGTAAAAAAATAATTTCGTTACGTTTGTCGAAAACGCTTCTCAATAGTCAGCGATAACTTTTTTTTTAGTCAGTTTTTTGTGGAGTACATCGATTTCAACAAGTATCTTACACGGCTAAAAGGGGTTGGGTTTAAATCTCGTGCTTGTAATCACAAATTGAAATTTATTGCGAGAGGGGAACCATGTTATCAGTTCGTTCGTTCTGGCGATGGAAACGTCTCCCTGTGAAGGAAAATGCTTTACTTTATAGCATTATTTCAACAATTTTAATATAAAAAAATTTCGATAAAGCAATATGAAGTCAGATGTGATAAATTTATAGTAAACATTCACATAGCGGGAAAATATCCCTGGTCTACTCCAACTATGTTCCCTGCTCATGAAAATCCTGAATCTACCACTGTTCCCTTTTCAGTAATAACGGTTGATAAAAATATTACTCTAATTTACATTACATGCATGTAGAATTTATACTAGAATATACACTAAAATAGGTCTTATTTTCAAATGAATTATAACACATAATTTGTTTACTTCAGCAAATTCAATCCTTTTTTTCGCAAACAACACTTTGACACTTCCTAATGGTAATATCTTCCTTGGGTGTGTGTTTGGAGGAGAGTACTTGTTACGTGAAAAGCAGCGCAAATGAAACGAACAAAATGACAATTATTTTATTGAGTGAAATTTCATTGCGTTATCTTCTAAGATATATTACCATCTAGGCAAACTTCTTATATACTAGCTCAGGAACATTTGCTCAATATACCACTTCTGCCATCTACTGGAAATCTGAATAAACAACAGCAAAATAATAAACACATTCACGGAAAAAACAAACGTTTATGCTAAGGAATGCATAGGCATGTAATAAAAACTATATGTGTTACCGTTCTATTTGGTGGGGAGAGAAGATTTTATAGGGTTATGTCCGGAAAGGACATATCTCAAATGCCACAAAATTTCAAGTCTTAACTCAGAAAATTACAGAAGTTACTAACAAATAACCAGGCTGGAGTCTAGCCCGTACCCCTCCCCCTTGGTATGCGGTGCATTGCACCTGGAGTAAGGAAGGGGAGAGCGCAAGATGCCAAGAGAACAAGTCTCAACTAACATTGTATATTTGCTAGGCTCACCATATCTATTAGGCATGCAAATACATTTCATAAATATACCAACAGAGCACCATTCACCCACTCAGAAATGTAATTATGCTGATTATTTCCTCAGACGAGCGGAAATTAAAAGGGTATTTCCTTGGAAGCAAGTAAATACAGCCCAATCATATCATGTAGGCAATTGGAGGCAGGAAATCAAAGTGTATAACCGTCCCGTCGACGGTTTCCTAGAGTGACTAGCATCACTTTTCAGAGTCATTACACAAGAAAATCGAAACAATTAATTACAAGAATAAATTAACAACTTTGAGCTTCTCACTGTACAAAAGATCGGCAGGATCCTAACAATCGTAATTCTTCACAATGTCTCATCAGGTTAGACTCTGATGCGACATCGAATATCACGAACATATACTTGCATATTTGAGGAACAAGGAAGAGCTCGCTTGAATCCACGAAGATTTTAGTCTTCGAAGAGTTAAACAATTACTCTCCTTCAACTTCATTATAAATTTATACTGGATTAGAAGTGATAACCAAACTTTTAAGTCAATTTTCATGAACCCTTCAATCTGCTTACGTAGTCTTCCGAAAAATCACGAAAGTGAACGACTGTCGGTAGCGAAGAAAAATAAACACGAGTTCAAACAATTCAATTTCTCGGAAATTAAATAGCAAGTAAAGAAGGGAACACTAAATCAAAAGTAAGAAATAAAGGCGCAATGAAATTCGGTAAGGTAGGTAAAAATTTATGACTTGGACTAAGTTCAAGTGCGTTATAATGTGGTCCGCGAGGGCTGGACTTGGACAGGCGCAGGGTGGTCCGTTGAAACTACCAACTTATAAGGCTGGTCCGGACTTGCAAATAGTTTGCGGAACGCTGTAAGTAGATGATAGACTCGTTTCCAGCTATTACAAGAACATACTAGAAAATATTTTATATTAGTTTAGTAGTAATTTAATCAGTACAGTCTTCAAACGATATTTTTTCCTGGTTTGTTGTCTTCAATATCGTAACAATATACTAGGCATTTAAAGATATTAAAATTCATAAAACATTGAAGTAAATATGTATTTTCGTTTTTCTAGGATGCCCTTGATAAAGCGGGTGCAGTACTGTTTCTTGAAGTGGACCATCGACTTACAACTGGCCACTTGGAACCTCTTCTTCAGAAAGCTCGGTCCACAGGCGTTGTCACGTGGGCTACCCATCATGCAGCGTCGTCATTAACTCATCCCAAAATGTTTGATTATTTCCATACGTCGTCCGAGTCGTTTTTCTTTCTGCCGATGGTGCAGTCAAGTCATATTATGCTGTACAACACAGCCGAAGTACACACGAAGCTGATGCTGCCATGGATTCAGTGTGCTCTTACACAGGACTGTATTGACCCAATAGGGGCACAATCTAGTGGTTGTAGGTTTAATAAGAAGCCCCTATATCGGTACTCAGGTTGCCATCGATATGATGGTAGTGCGCTTAACATTGTCCTAGGACTCATGTTTAAAGAAACTAGTTATGTTTATAGTGGGGGAGAAATTTTCTTCCGACAAGTCAACGAAGGTGCGGAGGTTGAACCAGAAAAGATAAGCGAAAATTCGACTGTTTCTACGATTGTACATGGCTTGTGAAAAGCGTAATTTAGCAGTTTTGTACATACATAAAGAAAATAATAATGGTAGTGTTAAAAGTCGCAGTTTAAATTATTATTAGCAATGACACACAATGTTGGGTTCGGTAGTCAGATTTATTTTTTAGAAATACCAAAGATTATGAACAACTGTGTTGTGTGTCCAGTTACTTGAATCAAGATATATCGTAATGGAAATGCTATCTTTTCCGTTATTTCTTTCTTCTACTTCTGTAGGCATGACAACTTCTTGTTTGGCAGCTTCTGGTTAGATGTAATTTTATTTTATATATAGAATTGTCCCCTCCTTTTTTTTTTACCGATAAACTATTTTCGTAGAGTTAATGTGCCTTTTTTTTTATTTAAGTAAAAAGAAACGATGCGTTTTTGTCATTTTTCATTCTTTTTGTTTAGTCACCAGTACTACTATTTATGGTGAGAAATAGATTATTTTTTTTTTCAATGATTTTTTTTTCTGCCTTGCTTCTGTCAAGGCTTATGTTTGTAGATACTTGGATTTATATACATGCGCCATATTGGCTGTAGGAATAAGTTTAGTTATCGTTAGCATCCATGTTTTGATACACAGCGTCTTTATGAATAAATTCAAGAGATATTTTTTTTTTTCTTGTGTGTTTCAGTTCCAATTTGATATTTAAAAAAAACAGCAATTAGTTTTGGTAAAACTTAGTCTCATTTCTGTGAATGTTTCAGTATTTTTTTTTTCTATCTTCAGACTTTTTTGTTTAAAGCTATCATAATGCAGATACTGCTTTGGATGTTGCAGTTACATATTAATTTTGTTTAAAAAAAAACAACAACTGAAGAACGTTAATATGTATGTGAGCATAAGATTGTGTCCAAAGGTTATAGAAATAGAAAACCAATTAAATAGTCAGATTACTATAACGTATTGATGTGCCTGTATTATTTCTGTCTCGATATTAACGTTTGCAAATATTTGGCTTCCAGAATATTATACGTTTTTGTTTATATGGAAAACTATTCATACGCTTGGTTAATGAAATGTGTATAGCTGTCATATATGTAGTGTAAGATATGAAGTTCGTTGATGAATAGCAAAAAAGATTTTCTTTTTAAAGTATGTGGAAACTTGTTTGTTTCGATTGTGTAATTGTACGTACGTTCCCTACGCTCTTGGTGCAAGTTGATAGTACCAGACCGATTCAAATATGTCTGTGATAAGGTAGCTCGGTTATTCGAAACACAGTTTAGATTTTTTTTAAGCAAAAACTTCAAAGACGAAAGAAATTTTTATCTTTAGAGCAAGAGCTCCAGATGTAGAATAGAACTAACCAAACGTGGCATGAACGTTGAGGAGGCATGCTGAGGTTTGAGGCCCTACTGACGGTTTATCCAGTTTCTTCCTAAATTTTACCAGGCGAGTGCAAGTATAGTAACTAGACAAGGGGCGTGGCCGCTGCCTTTCCCTTTTCTGTCCCCAGAAGTGCTCGTCGAGGGACGTCACCACCTTTAGACATGATGGACTTATGCCATAGCTGCAAGTTTGCTCCATAATAGTAAATTAAACTAATACTTCACAAAAAATAATGATAAAAGAAAAGCAAGGACAGAAGCACGAATTCACTTCCACAAAATGTTTGCTCCTGATTCAACACAGTAAGATGTGTTCAAAGAACTGTCTGGAGTAATAAAGTATGCTATTTATGGGCGCGATGTATGTATATTTGCGTATGGGCCATACAGGTTCAGGAAAACACACAATGGAGGGTCAGAAGACTTTCACAAAAGACTCCAACAAACAGCGCATTTGTGATAACGGGATTATCCCGAGGGCAGTAGTTTATTTTGAACTCGCTTGATGGGTTCAAAAGTCAGGGATGGGTATACTCAGTCCCTAGGAAATGTACAAGGAACAGACCAGAGATGAAGTTAAAGATGAATGTGCTATCAACATGTCTGACACGATGGGAGAGGACTTGAAACAATTTGGTAATTGAAACCGTTACCAAACCGTCTGAGTTTTCAAAGCTTTTCGGCAACTCTCAGAAGCACCGATCAGTAGGTGAAACGAAGGCGAATACCCATTCTTCGAGGAGCCACTTAGTGTGTGAAATCAGGTTAAAAGGAGAGAATACAGTTGCTGGAGAATTTTGTAGAGCTCGATTAAGTTGACTGGACTTGACAGGAGTGGAGAAGTCATCTTCCACTAAACAAAGAGTTTCGGAAACATAAAAAAAATCATAGATGAGTTCCCAGATACAAATTCAACCGGAGAACAGTTGGACTTAGGCTTAGGAGGAGTAAATATGCTTTTTAGGCAGTTTGTTGTACCGAAAACCGTGTATTTTACTGAACCTCAACGTTTCACTGCTTGAAATCTCACAAATCAGTCACATACCTTGTAGGAATTTTGTTCCTGATAATGTTGCTGCCAGAAATAAGACCAATTCATACATAGTTTCAGTGCCCAAATCCAGATGGTTATACTCGACCGTAAGCAATTTGTCATGTCACTGCGTTTCTGTGTCAGCTTGATGAGTTGTTAAGTGTACATCTAACTTGCGTGGGATTAACATCTCCATGTGATTTAATATTATGTATAAATAATCGTTGTACAATGTGGTCTCTTTTGAACCACTATTTTAATGATAACTCCGTAGTCGAAGTCAGGCAAAGAGCTATTGTTATTGATGTTTATTAATATTATTTACATGTCCTTACTATGAAATTGCTGAGAATATAATTTTGGTGTAATTTTAGTCTTGAACTATTGATACTTTTAATTCATACTTTTAAACAACTTGGGAAAAAAAAGTTGTTTTTTTTTCATAGAATTTTGGCTGTTCAATTAGTTGGAACTGTTGTGATATGTTTATTTGAGCTGAGAAGCTTGACGATGTGCATAAACGTTGAATCTGGTTAGTTATAAATACCGAAACGAGACTTCAGTCTTTTTTATATCTAAATTGTAAAATCTGTTTCGGTTAAAATACTTCAGTGTCATTCATACAGTTAGCAGAAAGAGGGATTAGATAAAGAAAAGGGAGTTTGGCTCTGATGGCACTTCATTCCCTGTTGAAGGAATACATGACTTTGTGAAAAGAGAACAATTACAGAACATTTGTTCTGTAGAGAAGTGAAAATATGGTTAGTTTTAAATTTCACACACACAGATTGGAATTCTGAAGTGTATATTTCAGTACTGAGGCTGGTGGTAATAAGGAGTAACTTTTTGGAAATAAATTTAATGATTAAATGCATAATGTGCGAAATGTAAACCATAAAACAGCATGAATAACTTCACCAGTTCTTTAAGCCTTTTACTAAATTGTCCAAAATAGCTGCCCATATGAAATGCAAGGTACCGAGATAGGGGCTGGCATATTGGTCGAAGTGCACAAAAGGTGTATTATTTGTTTGATTCAAACAGAAGTCACTTCTGCTTCACTTTCGTCCTGGAATGAAACACTGCCGAGTTGTAGTGTCACCTCCCACACCCCAGCACGCATCGTCAGGGATGTATTTAGGGGGTCTGGAGGTCCCGAAATTAAGATCTTTTTGTAAAATGACATAAGCGTTTTATTCAACTAATTCTTTTATCTGATGATTTCAGATCACAAGATATTAGGCAAAATTGAACATTATTATTGATACATTAATTACTATTGATACACGTTTATTAATTAATATCATTAATTACAAAGACTATATATATTTATAATATCAGATTGTATCACATAGAAGTCTCACACAAGTTTCACGAAGGCACTACACTACTTCTTTGTTGTTGTTTCTGCATGAGTGGTGTTCACTGATTTTAGCAAACTCCATACATTTAGTGTCTCTTGAACAGACTCTTCGTTTGGTAAGATTGTAACGAACATTAATACTTTAGCTGCGCTCCCGATGCTGCGTACTTGAAGAACTTGGTGAGGTTTGGATTCCGGAAGGAACCACAGACAGAATTTCTTTTGTACGACAGCCGTGATCATGCTCCTAAGACCCATAAGTAAGATCCATTTTTTTATGTTTCCGGATCTGTCTGTTTAGTGGAGGATGACTTCTCCGATCCTGCCAAGTCCAGTAAACTTCATCGAGTTCTACAAGTTTCTCCAGCAACTGTATTCTCTCCTTTTAACCTTATCTCACACACGAAGTGGCTCCTCGAAGAATGGGCATTCGCCTTCGTTTCACCTCCTGATCGGTGCTTCCGAGAGTTGCCGAAAAGCTTTGAAAACTCAGATGGTTTGGTAATACTTTCAATTACCTTTTTTACAAGTTATCTCCCGTCTTCTCAGGCATGTTGATAGCACATTCATCTCTGAGTAAATCTCTGGTCTGTTCCTTGTATATTTCGAAAAGCGATACTGTGACTGAGTATACCCATCCCGGACTTTTGAGCCCATCAAGCGAGTTCAAAATAAACTACTGCCCTCGGGATAATCCCGTTACTGTGTCTGTTGGAGTGTTGTGAAAGTCTTCTGATCCTCCATTGTGTGAGTTTTTCCTGAACCTGCATAGCCCATACGTAAATATGCATACATCGCGCCCATAAATAGCATACTTGATTACTCCAGACAGTTCTTTGAACATATCTTCCTGTGTCAACACAGGAATCAGGAGCGAAAATTTTGTCGAAAGTGAATTCGTGCTTCTGTCCCGCACATGTTACTTCAACAGTAGATTCAGACTGAAACTTAATACGTTGCATTTCAATCTTTTCTGGGCCTGACTCTACAGGTTTGCAACGAACAAAGATACTAATATCACTGTTTTCTCATAAAGAAGCTAATCTTTCTGCGGCAGCTGATCTTGCAACTTTGCGACCTCTGCGAAGTTCTTCTTTGTCTTGAGAGTTATTGTGTCATACATTTAACCGATGTCTCTGCTTCACTGTCCTCTCTTGACAGATTCCTTTTCCTCCTTGCTGCTGGCAATAAATTTTATAATCCTTTACTTCTGTGAACATTATTCTAATGGCCTGCAATTCTTTTTTCCACTCCTATTTTCTCTACCGTCTCCAAATCAGACACGGGCCATGAAGGCAAACTAGGACAAGAGATGAAGATTAATGGTGGAGGCGGTCGTATCTCTCCGTTCGGTGTAGACATAGTTTCTGGTTACTTTTGACGCTTTGAGCAGATTAACACTCGATGAATCTCGTATTCTCGCTTTATGAAAACTAATAGTTGGCAGTGAACGGCTTCTGTAGACTGAATCATAAAAGATAAACTTTTTGTACACTTCTACCGATATTGCAGCCCCTATCTCGGTACCTTGCAGTGAATATGGGCAGCTTTTATTATTATTATTATCCCTATATGACGTAGATTCTCCTAGCAAAATTTCAGGGTAGGTCGATTTGTTAGTTCGTTAATGGTCATTATTTTGTGCCAAAGAGGCGGTAAAACGTCGTGGACTTCGAATCTGCAATAGGTAGGTTCGAACCCCGTGGCCGACCATGTTGACTTGAGGTTTTCCCTCAGTTTCACCAGGCGAATGTCGGGTGGTACCTTAAGAAAGGCCCTGACCGATACCTTTACTTTATATCGTGGCCTGAGCCGAAGATCACAATAGGCCGTAAAAACAATTCAGTTCAAATCATGGGCACCGGAGAATGTAATCCTATATTTCAGCATGTGTTTTCAAGACGACGAGTAGTTTCTTTGGGATTGACAGCTGCGTTGCCAAAGATGCAAAACTATCTAAGGTGATCGGTGAAGGGTCTGCATAGATATTGGAACGAGTAATGATTTATTTTTCAGTATGCGATATAAAGAGGGGAATAATAGATGCTTGCCAAAATAGAAGGCGTGTTCTGATTATGAAAAGCAGCGATCGAGTCGAAATACATGATTTTACTGAAATTCTTCCATTAAGTACCATCAGTGAAACTCCCTTTTCTTTATCTAAGCTGGATGAATGTATAACTCGTGTTTCATAGTACTTTTTTGTGTATTCGATTTGTAAGAGGTCTGATTTTGAATTACATAATAATGATAGGTGAGAAATGACGACAATGTACCTTACTAAGTGCAAGGACCATAAGGATTTAATATTAATTATTTATTTTTTTAAAAAAAAGTGTTTGCTCGCTCACATCAAGGTACGAAAACACACCCACTTAATCATCGGAGCAGGGATGTCTCCAGATGTTTGTAAAGGGCAGTGAAAAGAATCCTCTTGTATCACTATCAACGAAATATTTTTTGGGGGTGAATAAATTCATCTTGAAACGACTGGGATACGTCGCTGTCATTCATGTTGCTACATCGTTTGACCGGTGGAAAAAAAGAGAGGAAACGCGTGGAATTTTGTACATAGATGTTGTAGTTTGCAGTAAATGAAGATTTTCGTAGAATATAATCTTCGAAATAGCTTTCCTTTGTCAAAAATCTCTCCACTGGTTGAGTATATCAACGGTGGTAATTGGAGTTCTTATATTTTGGACAATTTCAAATGTTGTGTACTGTAATTATGTAAGGCCAACGGGAAGTCGATACAGTGATTAGCAGATAAGAATGCGAGCAAAATAAGGAAGGGAATCGCGAAGTTTTAAGCAGACTAGTAAATCTTAAGTTTCATTCAAGCTTTGCCAGTAAGTTATTCTAGTCCTCATTGCTTTTTTTTTTTTTTTTTTTTTTAACCAGAATATATCATCTTGTATTATGTAACGTACCGGTGTAGTTAGTTATTCTATATATATGTACGGTGTGTAAATAGTTCGTTCTTAATAATATTCTGGAAGCTGTTCATCAGGATCTTTGTATTTCTATACTGATTTGGATACAGTTAATGCTGAGACTGAGAATATAAGAAGTGTACGTAAGAGCTCATTTGATATTTTATTTGGATTATGATTTTTTTTTTATATATATATATATATATATAAAAGAAGAAAATTTCTAATTAGTCCGACAGTGTACAACTGTTGAAAGTAAAATTTTGAAAAATTCTCATGTGTTTTCTTTTCTCTCTAGTTCATTCAAGTTTATTAGAGTAACAATATTTCTTTGCAGTCGTGTGTCTAACTTTCATGGCCACAGTCCGCTACTTCTTTTTATTCAAGTGGCTCCCCCTCCCCCTCCTCCAATTGTTCTTACGGCATTTTTAGCCTCCTACCGGGAATAGAACCCGGGACCGCTCGGACAGAAGTCGAGCACGCTACCTACTACGCAGAAACGCATTTCATTTTATTTATTTTTTCAAGTAATTTTTTCTTAAGGTCAATGTAAAGCAACGACCTCCAACAAAAGATGGCAGCACTATCTCCGTATATATCTAATGCATTTTTATCGTTGCACGAAATTTCAATGCTCCTACGAATTCAAGCCTAGAGTTCTAACTTTCGGGGAAGAAAGTTCATAACCAATTCGACAGTTTTATCCGTGCCGCTTGTTCATTGTTACGAATATCCAAACCTATAACAATGAAGCGATTTCAACAATGAACAACAAAGTACATAAAGGGCACGGATAAAACTGTTTATGAACTTTCTTCACTAATAGAACTCGCTAGGCTTGAATTTGTAGCAGCAGCATTGAAATTTCGTGCAACGATAAAAATACATTAGACATAGTGCTGCCATCTTTTTTTTGTTGGAGATCGTTGCTTAACATTAACCTTAAGATCCGAGCATGTGCTCATAATGATTATTTTGTGCATTAACAAATCGTTTCTTCTAACTTTGTTGTATCCTCTGAAATACGATACGACCGTCTCGGTACAGGAAATATTGGAGGCAATGAGCACATGATGTGAGTGAGAGAAAGCAAACCTGTGTAATGAAAAAGGACTAGCCAAATCCATTTGTGTGAATTGTGTTATCATTTTCCAAATGCAAAAGGAAGCATTTATTCAGAAGTACTAATAAGAGATACTGTTGTTGTAAAAAAAAAGAAAACAAAACGACTTGGCCGGAAAACGAACCCTGGCCAGTGCTCTATTCGCTACTCCGGCCGGCCAACTCCCCCGGCAATACTTTGGAAAGATTCGTTATCACGTAATTGAGGAAATGGCAAATAATTGGCAACGCGGTAAGTTGACGGTAGTTTCTCCAATAATACATGTGAATTGCATTTTATGATCTTTTGGCTCAGGTCGGGATAGAGTAGGGTAGAGGATTTCAAAGGTATCGGCCAGGACCGTACTTCAGGTGCCGTCCAGGCATTCGTATTTTAAAACAGGGGGGAAAGCCGTCAGGATGGTCGGCCGTGGGGTTCGAACCCACCAGCCGACCCGAAGTCCGCGATGTTAACGCCTAGACCACGACAGCCGGACCAGGCTCCTAATACGATAAATGAACACCCAGAATGGCCGCTCTTTCTGTTTCCAGAAAGTATAGATTAAGGATGGGTAAAATATCAAATACCAGCTACGTTTTCACTGCTACTTTGGTAGCAGCGAAAGTGGAAATTGCTACTTTAAATAGATCCGTTAAAAGTAGCAGTGTAAGTCATGGACGTAAGAATATAATAGGACTAGTAACAAGCAAAAATTTATGGGCCGGAAGTGTGCCTTGCCGCCATGTTGAATTGACCAAAACATTGCAACTGGCCATAAGAAGTAATGTTAATTGAGCCACTTTTAATTACAGATTTTAAATTTTTGTGAAATAATTTAAGGTATGTGAAGGTTGCGTCTGATGAAGCCAACCAAGAGGTACGTGAGAAGATAAACAGGTAAGCAATATTTAAGTATTTTCTTCAATAATAATAGTAAAATAATATCAGGTTTCAAGATTTGAATGATCACTGCTCTTGAGAAGGAAGTGTATTGCAATAACAATTATTTTATAATAATTAGTAGTTAAGGACAAGTTTAGATAATAAAAATGTATTTGCACATTTACAATATCGTCGGCTTCCTTCCCAGGAACTATGCGCGATCCGCCATGTTCGAATGACAAATTGCTTGTTACTAGCCCTATTATATTCTTACGTCCACGGTGTAAGTATCAGTTTAGGGTTCATAAACTGCTACTTATTCACTGCTATAAAATAGCTGCTACTCGATTTTTTACACATCCCTAGTGCATTATTTGAATTTGCGCCCGAAAAACCACAACGGTAGCGATTCCTGTTATATTATTGGTTCCTGCAGTAGACAGAGACATGTTCCGAGTTGATATGTGAATCGGAACTCTCTCTTACATTAAAATCATTGTCACTGTTTTGTTGCTAACGCGAGTTCTAAATTCATTAAAACCTTAATTTCAGGGATTCCACGATTTAACCGTGTGTGCAATAAAAAAAAACCACCGTACCTGACCATACATAACCTCCAAGTGCCCTTGGTCACTAATTTTATTAAATTTCCTAATGTATATATATATATATATAAGAGAAAAGTTATTTTTCGTAAAGAAAAAAAATAAAACTACCAGAATTCGATCCTAGGTCCTTCGGATTAGCTTTCCGACACTCTACCAATACGCTAGATTGGCAATTTAAAATAAGCTGCTTCCTGACACACTTATTTGTCATTATATACAAGTAGCTACAACTAGCTAAGTATGACGTCATGACAATTTCTGTCAATACTGAAATGAGACACTCTACGTATTTCCAATTGCAGATCTTTCATATTTTCTGCCGTATATATGAATTTGTAGCGTTCTGGAATATTCTTCATCTTATCGTATTTTCTGTTTTTACTTCATTCCTCTTTCACAAGTGAATCTTTTTGTCCGGAACATGGAACAGGGAAGGAACGACTCTCAACAGTGACATCACGCAAAATATTTCAGCCAATGAAAATGTCGAATTAGATTGTGTTGTGTTTTTCTGGGCGTAAATTCAAATCATGCATCCCTAGTATAGATTCTTTCGATCTGTGTGTTTGTTTCTGCTCTATACCTCCCCAGTCTTGTGAACATTGAAGGTAAATAAGCCTTTGTGACAAGATGGTTACAAACACAGTGACTGCATTCCTTGTCGTTTTAGCAAGTTGTTTCTACAGAATTCTGTACGAAACTAGAAATAACAGCATCAGCCTATGCAACCGAAAATAGTATCAAATATTCTATAATTATATTAAATGACAATACCACAACGCAAGCAGCACACGCACGGGAAAACTACGTCATTTTTAGGTCGAAAATTAATTCGGAAGACCTCGAAGTGGGTAAATGTCACAAACCAAACGATGTATGTAAAATTCCTCCAGTGACAGCTTGGTTGTGTAGTTATTTGTTTCAAATAAATATATAAAAGGACCAATTTGATCCCGATGTTTTTGCATTTTAACCGCATTCTAGAAAGTAACGCCATACACACAAAACAGTTGAATCCGACAAGTTCACTGTTGTACTCTAATTGCATTGGCTGGGATCACGCAGTCGCTATCGAAAAGGAGTTATAAGCATAGTAAGTCGTTAAAAACTAGAGGATGAGACGTGACAGAATTACGTCAATTAAAAGACCAAAATTTCACGTAGTAGCGACGTATATTTAATTAAAGACGTAATGTCGACTTTTTGACCAACACGTCATTTTCACGTGGGTATGCTGCTTGGGATGTGTACAGAGTAGGTCGTTCAAGTGAACTCATTTATGCACGTCGAGGGTTGGACGTTGTTTTAATCCACAGGAGAAAAGGCTGTCGATAAAATATTGTCTTTGGATTTGAATGAAACATTAGAAATGACGGAAGGTTAATAAATGTCCAAGACGAAATCGTGGAGACCACTTCATACTTGTGGTATTACAAATAACACTCAATCTGAATAATTGGTCGACTTTTTCTGAGTATCAGTATTTACATCAGAACAATTTGGAACGTAGGAGACTCTAAAGTATTACCTAAGCATATTTTTAGTCATTTTAGATTCCCTCCTCCCCTTGTAAGAAAAAGTAAGCAGTTGACCAACTTCCTTCTCTTATGCTTATGTAAGACGTCGAATTTCTTATCGTTGTTTAAATATTTTAATTTACGCTAATATGTTTTAAACTAATAGGTATCCGTAACAAAAATCACTGAATTAGAACAGTCAAAATTAAATCAAACTCTTAATAGTTTTATTAATTCTTTCTGTAAGAATAGCAAATTATTTAACAGGCGCAAACAGTAAGTTAGGAATACACGTAATTTATATTTTATTGAAATTATTTGCACCTGAATGACGGAACTTGCGGAGCACACCATAGCGCACGATATTGCATGCATGTTTGTCTTACGTAAGCATTACTCACACCTTCATTATCTACAAAAATAAGCAGTTTGAAACCCCTAGTCCCTTTGAATGCTTACATAATACTTGAACGACTCCTAAAATATTTGAAATTAATCTATAAAATAATGAAATTCGTCGATGGAGAAATTAAAATATTCTTTTATTATGTAGGTGACTGCAATTTCGCAATGTTTGTAAATCTGTATCCTCTTTCTTTGGAAGCAAGTTGAAAGATTGTAGGGTTGTTAGGCAAAGCATCGCATGAGAAATATTTTTTTTCTTAATACTCCCACAATTCTCGGTAATACGCATGCGCGGTGTAGTCAGTAGTAAGGAAATGCGCATGGTTAATCTAACTTTTGCTGCGGTATTTCTTAATATTTAGATTCTCATCCTAGGTAGTTCAAATTATTGTGCATCGTACACAGTATGTAATTTCTGTGTACGTTGTCTGTGTTAGTGGTGGTCATTCCATATTTTTGAAAGGTGTTAGTGCGTACAATCTCACCTTGCGAAACAATAGGACCTTTTCTGTTAGACAATTACAATATTACTTTGAACTCAAACAGTATTGAGCACTATATAGAAAATACGATTTTCAACATCTTTTCTACAGCATTTTTCATGATTTAAGTTTTCTTCATTTTATATCTTATGCCAATTAATGCAAGTGAACATTAATACTTAACGTCGCTATTTCATTAACTGCTCAAATAGTAGTTTCTTGTTCATTAATCAGTGTTAAAGTACCATACATGGGGTGTAACACACAACATATTCCTATTTTACAAATACAAACAATTTCGAAAACAGACTGGCGAAATTAGGTGCAAGATGTTTGTAATTTCGCCTTTTACAACGCTTTCCTTTTCCTTCTCGTAGCCGTCTTGATAATTGTGCATGGCGAAATTGCCACCACCTATCTTATGATCAGAAATGACATGAACTTCCGAAGCTTGCAACGAAATGCTTATTTAACATACTTTCTTGTCGTAGTATTGGCAAAAATAGGTCTTATTTATACAAGACAGAGACTTGAGAGCTCTTTATGTATTTATCAGGAATCGAAAGTTCAACCTTTGGTTACAATAGTTGTTAACCATCCTGGCGGGTGAATTTAAGTAGATTTGCCATTAGTTTTTGTGCTTAGCCTATTCAGGAAACTTAAAAACGTTTGTTAAAATTGTGTAATTAAACTTCAGAAGGAATAAACATTACATCCGCGTGAGTTAGCGTGAATGGAACATTCATGAAACAGAACTATGCACTTGCTTTATTGGTGCATTCCGTAACTGTGATGTGTTATGTTACTGTTTGTGAGGAACCACTTGGACTTCATCGAACTTTCCTTTCTAATGGTTAATTCTTTGTGTGTGTTTTCCATGCTCACTCACAATAACTTGGTATGTATATTGTTTTCAACTTGTTAGCATGCATAGATCATTGTTAACATTCTCCATGGTAGCGTTTTTACTTTGAATTACGCCAGCTTTTTTTTATTTTGGGTTAAGTATTATGATTGTGTTGTTTCTATGATGGAATATTGTGTACTGGAGTGACCAAACCAACAAAATCTGCAAGGTAAGTTAATTGAAGTGGTGTACTGGTGCAACTTAAGTACGTCTTTTTGGCGTTAGGGAGCGCTCTTGTTTTTTTGTTTTTTCCCTTACTGTAGTATTCAAACATAAACGGCTACTGTCGTTTGTTATCCATTTTGGAGGCTTTACCAGACCAGATGCCGCAGGCAGTGGTCAAGAAATGATAGTTTCAATGAAAAAAAAAAGTGTCACATTGCATTTTTTGTGTATTGTGGTTGGCCAGGGCTTCCACCCAGCATCATAGGAAGCCTGCGGGCTGATATAGTACGTCGTCTTCTGTGTTAACTATGACTGGGAACTTATGAACGGATTCTAATAAATCGCACCCAAACTGTTGGGTTCAGAACACTTTGTGAAATATGTTGCATGTGATTTCATATTCATCCTCTTCGTACGAGGAGGACGATAAAATATTTTTAGAATACTTATTTTGAAACGTCCAAACTATTTTGAGAAAATTGGAGTGATGTTGATTTCTTTACAAGGTTCAGACTTACGAAAGAGACCGTGAAAGAAATAGTTCCTCAAATTGATGACATCTTGGGGGAAAAAACTACTAACAGTCACACTTTTCATGCTACTTACTATTTTCTGTCGTAATTACTACGTATGTTTTATCGTGGGAGCTGCTCCATTGTAATCACTTGACGGCCAATAATTATAGGAACCAGGGCCTAAAATTCAACGAAATCACAACTCCACACTGGTAAAAATTTTATATAGTATAGAAAAACTAGTTTAGTCAGCATTTGTTTTGACATATAATCAGTGTTCTGTCCAGTACATCATGTTTACCTGCGACCAAAAAAATATTATTATTATTATCTAGGAAAATTTTGGCATTCAGAGCAAACAAAATTAAAGGCACATTAGGATACATATTTAATTGTATTGTATTAAAACTATATGAATGCAACCGAAAACGTTTGAAAACTAAATAAGTATAGTTAAAAAGTTCCTTCACCTCCAAATTGGCAATGGTTTTCCCTGCCATCTAGGAGACACCTATACGTATTAACTCTGGCTAATTATCATATACTGGCAGTTATATAAAATTGAGTAACCCATTGCATAATGAATGTATTGAATCAGTAAGACTTAGTTTGACACACTAAACGCGTTTAAATGCATAATCCGAGAAAAGTAAGGTACTCACATTAATACCACTCCACACTTTAAGAATTATAGTTCCACACTCCTTTCCTACAGTTCCACAAAGTGTGGAGTACTCCACTCAATTTTAGGCCCTGATAGGAACCGTGAAGTTATATAACAATAGAGCAGCCTCACTAGTTTTTGTATATATTTTGTAACATTAGGACTACGATACTTCGTTTTATTAACTGAAACAAGACGAGTACGAGAAGGCTCTAGATCTTTGGTCCACCTACGTATTTTTATAAGTTACTAAGTCAACTCTTTACAGATGTGTTTATTACCTTATTTAGACATTATTTACACAACACTGATATATTTTATCACGCTACGTAGGAAAAAGAACATTTCTAGCAAACATTACATTGGTGAATTCATCTAGACGTCTAGAAATGGAGGTCAGCTAAAATTTGGAATACACAGTTAGAACGTCTAGTTAGCCCTTTCTAGTGGCATTTATGAGATGTACTTCAAAAGGCACTTTTATAGGAAAGTTCCTTGTAGACTATTCAATTAAGTGTTAATTTCTCGGCTCATAATATTCTAATTTTTCTTTAAAATGCAAATTTATTCGGCCCCTTGTATAAACTTATTTGTTACTCCTATGAATGCGCCTCGTAAGTTTACAGACTTATGCCTCGTAAAATTAAAGCTACCGACGTAAATAGTAGATTTAAGTGCTCATAGTTCTACATATCAAACTTTACAACAAAAATATATCCGAAAACATATTTCTACATCTGAAAGAAATGTTAGGGCTAACAGATGGTCGTCTTTCATAGCTCATTATAAATATCAACGCTTATTTATACTTCTTTAATACATTACGTACCTCTAATTGATCCTGTTCTACTTAAGTCTCCAACATCATTCGGCCAACATTTAAAAAACAAAAATGTCAGCGATAATTTGAACGTACCTCCTACAAAGTTATTTAAATACACGCCATGATACCAGCACAGTCATCCGTCTGGGCAATGTTGCCATCTTTCAATACTCCGGCCTTCTACTGTAGAAAGGTTCTGGGTTGGCCCAGTGTATTCTGAACGAATGTTTAATGATTGAACCGTGGACGGTCAACTCAATTTAGATCAACTATAGCGGCTTCATGTCAGTTTACAACAAAAACATCTGACAGTGATCAAAAGAAGGATAACGCTGCTCAGGAAAATGTCCAAACTTGCTCTCCAAAATAACTCAAACAACTGGAAGGAATTGAGTTACCACATCTAACGTATAGTCCAGATTCGGTCCTCTCAAGATTATCTTACACTGATTTTTAAATAATATCCCAGCCAAATATCGACACCGACGGCGGCCCAACTATAGTCGGGAAATAATTGGGGGAAGGTTGGCGCGATCCATAAGTGGCGTTTGGTTGTCAGGCCATTTTTCGGACCGCCGTCGGTCCCCGACTTGTCGGCATAGGGGCGTAACCCTGTTCAGTACCCACCCGCCGACGTCAGCTCCTTTTCTTTTCAAAACCCGACGTAGGCCCCACCTTTGCCGACCAAATACCGACATCACCTGGCTTGCTGGGATCCATGCTCCAACCAATGTTTGAAAGCGACCCCTTTAAACCAAAAGGATATACCTAGGTTTGTCAACTGTACCGTATTTGAGATAAAAATTACACCTCCCTTCTTATGATTATACACACATATGAGAATTAATTTGAACAAACCGTGATTGACTATTTTTCAACTGTTTACTATGCAGACTGGCGAGCAGACCCTACATATACCAAGGCCATAACCTGACTGCGTTTAATTCCCCCTCCCTCTGTTTGCTTTATTTGATAACAGTACTAACGCCAACTAAGGTTAGAAAATTGACATATCTATTTTCATCTCGCCAATGCCTCTAAAGAATTATTATGGAGATTCTAAATTCTGCGGGTAGTCATATGGTAGTACAGGGTGTAGTGGCTGAAGATACGCTTTATCTTATTATTATATTGTTGTGCTGACGTGTGAATATACATTACTACTTGATATATTAAAGTAGTTTCTATTATTCTTGTCTTTCCAGTCGTAGGATGCCTACATGAGAAGTATTCTCTTTCCCGATTGGCTACCAAATAATTGCATTAAATGAGTTATATTTCTTTCGTTTTAGTTATTTATTCTATTTTCTTTGTGTATTAATCCTTTAATGAGTTTATTTATCTTTTAATACTAACCAATGTCACACAATTATAGTATAATGGCCATTGCTAGAGTAAATAAGTGCGGAACTATTTTGTTCCATGTTTCGTTTAATATGTGAAGATTGTTTATGGGATAAGGCTGCTTCCTAAAAAAAAAGTCTAAGATTGAACGTGTTTAATATTCTGAATGATTCCTCCTAAGTGCACTGGCTTCAGCGATTTTCTCCATTTACTTGGAATTTGAACAGATGTCAGGCAAGTTTTATTTAACAGAAAAGTTATAAGATTCTATAACACCTTGAATTCAGTACGGATTAATGGTGTTTTCATGCTAATGAAAGTTAATCAGCATATCGAGAAAATTGTATTTCTAAATATATTTTACACCTATTGTTAAGTTAATCATGATAATGTTCAATTGCGCTTTTGATGATATTAGGGTTGCCAACCGTCTGGTTTTGAACCGGACAGTCCTGTGTTTAGGATAATTGTCCGGTGTCCGGTTACAAGTTCAAACCAATAAAAAATTATTTCTTTATTTGAATTTGAATTTATTTTAAGGCATCTAGGCAACTCTGGCTCAAGCCGGTTTATTTCTTTATATTTCATTGTTCAAACACCATATGCATTATTGAATCTCGTCTGTCACTTTAACTCAAATTGTGTTTGAGATAATAGTGAAGTAAATGCAGTATATTTTTCTTAGTGTGTTGCATGTCCGGTTTCCAAACTCAAATATATCGAAATGTCCGGGTTTTAGACAATTTGGAATTGATAACGCTAGATGAGATGCTTAGGGCAATAGCCATGTACAGTTACGTGCTTTGCAGGATGACATCAGCCAATACACCAGATATGTTTGGGTCGGTGACCTGATTTCCCTTAAAACCTTCTCGATTTTTCCTTTTCTCTTCTTTAAATTACTTTTTACTTAAAATTGATTAATCATGGGTTATTATCTGTTCGTTTTCTGTTGTATAATTATCTATCATGTTATTTTACTTTTTTTACGCAACTTAACTCAATTAACGAAGCCGAAAGATTCTGCAAATATCAAACATGTTCGTCTTCTGTATCAATGCTTACATTTAAAAGAATAAAGGTCAAAATTTCATTACAATGATCATAAGAAAGCTTCATTGAAACTCATTAATGTTATTCAATGTAGCTATCTGTTGTAAATTTGATTAGTTTATCTCAATGTCTTAGTAGCTTAATAACCTAACAGTCATTTGTTGGTGTTAAGTGGAATAAATTGTCACAATGAATTTTTTTTATTCAAATTTTATAATAATTCAGGAGAATGATAATACAACCTATCCTTTTATTTTGAAACGAATATGTGGAATTTGATTACGTTGGTTTTCATTATCTTGTTAGTTTCTTCAAGAACGACTAAATTGCATTGATGTAATTCTCCTTGAGCAGCGGATATTTTAAACATATATATTGTCTTCTTGGGATAATATAGATATAATGTTGACATCTAGTTTTGTTTAATAAACAATTGTTCTAAAAGATATAGATTTCTATATCTATAAATTACAATAATAGACTGAAGGTAGTATTTAACAAATTTTGTTTTATCTTAGAGTACCGTACTGATTTGAAAATGAATTTAAACACGAGGTTAAGTTCTTTGACATCGCTTAGACGCAATGTAGCTTCTAAAATTCGAAGTTTTATAAAATATTATAACTTCAGCCTAACTAACTAACTAACTAACTAACTAACTAACTCTATGGCTTATGGAACTCGCAAGTTCATCGCCGCAGTAACAAACGTTCGCCATTGGATTCTATCCTGGGCAGTATCAAGCCAGTTTTCATCACGAACACCTACTTCTCCAAGATCTCTTCTAATATTGTCCTCCCAACGACGTCTCGGTCTTCCCAATGGCCTCTTTCCATCGGGCCTTCCAACCAGGATAGAATATAATCTTCGTTTTTTCCCCATCCGAGCTACATGCCCTGCCCACCTTAGTCGTCTCGATTTCATTATTTTTACAACATCTGGTGAATCGTACAGTCCGTGGAGTTCTTCATTATGCAGTCTCCTCCACTCTCCAGTCATCTCGTCCCGTTTCGGTCCATATATCTTTCTCAAAACCTTATTTTCAAATACACGTAATTTATGTTCATCTGCAAGGGTCGTACTCCAACTTTCGCAACCGTAAAGTATTACCGGCAGAATAACCGTTCTGTATATTTTTAATTTCAATTTCCTTGATATTAATCGCGATGTTAGAAGTTTTTGGACTGAATAGAAACATGCGTTCCCCGATACTAAGCGACTGTTTATTTCTTCCGTGACCTCATTTTTGCTTGTTACGTATGCTCCCAAGTATTTAAATTTGTTTACTTTCTCTATTACCTCATCCCTAATTCTTATGTTTTTAATTCCTTCATTCCCTGTGCTTCGGCTTGTTATCATGTATTTTGTTTTATCTATGTTTACCTGTAGACCTATCTCATCGCACGCTTCTACTAAGACATCGGTGTTGCTTTGTAGTGTATCTATATCGTCCCCTATTAAATCTACATCATCCGCGTATACAAACAGTTGATTTAAACCGTTCAATGATAGTCCCTTTTTGTCCCCCTTAATTTTTAAAATCGCATATTCTAACGCGAAGTTAAACAGTAGTGGTGACAAGGCATCGCCTTGTTTCAATCCGTTGCGAATCTTGAAACTATCTGACATATTATTACCTATCCGTACTCTGCTTATGGGGTCGCTGAGACACATCTTCACTAGTTGCACCAATTTTTTCGGTATTCCAAATCGTATCAGGATACTGTATAACTTGTCCCTTTTGATAGAATCATATGCTTTCTTAAAATCAATGAATAGCTGATGAACCGTCCCATTGTATTCCCATTTCTTCTCCAAAATTTGTCTCAAAGCAAAAATCTGGTCCAACGTGGATCTATTTCTTCTAAATCCACATTGGTGATCTCCAATTATTTCATCTACGTATACATTTAGGCGTGTTAACAGAATATTACTTAATACCTTGTAACAGGTTGGAAGTAACGAGATTCCGCGGTAATTATTGCATTCCGACTTATCGCCTTTTTTGTAAATCGGAACAATTAGTGATGTTTTCCATTCCTTTGGGAGCTCCTCCTTTCTCCATATAGCACTGATCAATTTATGTAGTTCCTTGATTAGTGCCGTTCCTCTTGTTTTAATTAATTCGGCTGGAATATTGTCTATTCCTGGTGATTTGAAATTTTTCAATTTCTTAACCGACATTTCGATCTCGATCTCGCTAGGTTCGGGAATCCACGGTTCTGCGGTATGAATTTCAAATTCCTCTGTTTGTTCCCCGCTGTGTACATTAAGAAGTTTGTCGAAATAACTTTTCCACACATCGACAATTTTAGTCGGATCCGCCTGAAGATCTCCACGTTCATTTCTAATCATTCCTAACCTCGGCTGGTAACCTTTTCTTAACGAGTTTACCCCTTTGTATAGATCTCGTATGTTATTTGTCTTGCCGTTTTCCTCAATCTCCTGAATCTTCTGCGTCAGATATTCTCGCTTTTTGTTTCTGAACCCTAGTGTGGCGTTTCGTTTCGCGTTACTGTAGTGGTTGGTATTTGCTTCGCTTTTATTACTTAGCCATCGTTGCCTTGCTTGTTTTCGTTCCTCATGAAGTTTAATGCATTCTTCATCAAACCAAGGTTTGTTTTTCTGTTGTTTCTTTTCACCTACGCGTTCCTTCGCTGCGCTCTTAATTGTTTCACGAATTGCCTCCCACATCTTACTTACATCAATTTCATTATTATCATCATTATTATTACTCGAGTCGGCTAGGATTTCGAACCTATTTGAGAGTTCGAGTTGGTAATCTGCTCTTATGCTCGGATTATTTAATAGTTTCACTTCGAATTTCAGTTGTTTTGATCCCTTGCTTTCTCTGTTCGCGATGCATAACTTTTCCCTTACTTTTGTGATCACTAATTGATGGTCGGTGTCACCTTCCGCTCCTCTGTACGACCTAACGTCCATTATGTTGGTGTGTCTTCGTCTGTCTACTAATACGTGATCGATCTGGTTGAGAGTTTTGCCGTCCGGAGATACCCATGTGTATTTGTGTATGTCTTTGTGTTCAAAGTACGTGCTCTTTACCAGTAAGTTTTTCGAAATCGCGAAAGTTATCAGTCTTTCTCCATTCTTGTTGGTCTTTTCGTGAAGACTGTATTTGCCTATTTATAACTTCAGCCTAGTTTCAATATTATCTAATGATAATATTTAGCATGAGCAAAGATATGAGATCTGGCAAATAATTCTTACATGTTTTTCTTTTCTTAATATGTATATAAGCGTATACAGCTATCTCAGAACATTAGTGTGCACTGCTTCGTTCATTGTTTTTTAGTAATAGGTGAAGTTAGATTTGATTTGAATTAGATTTTTCTTGGAAGGTCCGGGTACTAGTTAAGTACTATCGCATTGATGATAGGTGTTTATATTTGGGGTTACAGGTAGAGTGTAAGTCCTGGCTCCAGTTGGTAGAGAATTTCTCCCAGTTGAGGTACATTATTATTATTATTGTTTACCCTCTAGGGGTTGCTGAAGTCCTTCCTAAGTATAATTTTATAGTTGGAGTTAGACATAGAGAGATGCCGTATACTGATTCAATGAGCGGACTCTGTGTTGTGCTTGTTCTCATTGTTTGGAAGCGAGTTATATGGTCACTGATACACTGATATAGGCGTAATCAAGTTAACTTTATTTCTTTTCCGTTGCGCAAAATTGTAAAATTTCTTCTATCTTATCGACACCGATATTGGTGGCATTCTGAGCGGTGAGGGCTCACTGAATTTCTCCTTTGAATGCCACTTCTCACTGCAATATGGCTTCCGGCGGAGAGGAATATAGTATAACCTACGAGTTTAATCAGAAATATTACCAAATAACAACAAGTCATGAGGTGCACTTGCAGCTTCAGTCTGGTATTCATATTTAATCCGTCTTGCAGCTTCATATTCATATTTAATCCGTCGTCGATAAAAAACGGTAACATATGCCTGACATCTTCCCGACGTGCCATATTTACTACTCTTTGTGCTATGCAATATTCAATTGTTCGTGGAACTTCAACCATACGCTTTATAAAATTCAACTGTTTATTGAGCATAAACGAAATTAGGCATCCGAAGGATCCGCTGTGAGCGCTCACTCACTGGAGATCTCTCTCACGGAGCCGCTCACTGCGCTGAATGCAGCCAATAATATGTTTTATTGGCGATCAATTTTAGTTTTGTATATCTAGCTCGATTGATAGATATCCTCATGTGATTCGGTGGAGTGTTTTGTTTGATCGCTATATACAGAATGTTGATGAGGACTGGTTACTATGACAGTGAGTTCTCTTTTCTTTTCTTCTGTCCTCCACTGAGCATGTGTTTTCGGGCCACTCATGTTGCATGAATTTTGAATCCACCTTATAGATATTGGTTTGTTTGACTTTCGTTGCTTCGATGCATATGTTCACGACCGTGCATAACAAGGGCCTTACTAGTTACTTTCATTTTAGGTTATTTCAGATTTATCCCGTAATTTTATCATCATAAAGTGGCAACTCTAGATATACCTTAGCACAAATCAGTAGACAATGGCAGCCAGTTAATTAAATTCCGAATTAATTTTGGGAACGCCCTGTATTTATTTTATCTCTCAGCTCATAATATTTTTCCATGAAAGGATTTTTTTTTTCGTTCAAACATCTACCGTGAGGACCACTCATTGAAATCACCAAAGTTTTTAGCTTAACAGGAAAAAGAATCATGCTTACTAATTAAAAGCATGCATGTAGAAGATTGAAATGAATGGCAGGTTTTTCTTTCTTTCTTTCTTTACGTATATGGAAGAATGTGCTTCTTCCTGCTGTAATTATTATTCACATAAACCATGGTTGCAAACAAGCGGACATTCCTTAATAATCTCAATACCTATGTGTTTCACTTTCTGCTTTCAGGAAGCTGAAAAAGAAAGAAGAAAAAAAGAACTTCAAGTGTTCGTATGCTGAGTTATGTGTGTTGGTGTGTGTGTGTGTGTGTGTGTGTGTGTTATGAAAAAGAAGCGATCTCTTGTGCCAGACACGTAAAACTAAAGAAGTAACAATGGTAGTGGGTTGGTTGGAAGAATTAGTTTAGCTGGCGGTCGCTCAAGCTTAACCGTTCCACAAACACAACGCTAAGACTCTTCAGTCTGTCTGTATTCGTCAGTTCAGGAGAACGTTTTGTTTACCAACTGAACAGTCCTCTGGAACGATCGTCCTTATTTCCTACTCTCCAGCGAGTTTGAGACTTTTCTGAACGGTTTGTGTGTGATAGTTTTAATAAGTGTTGTATCTGTTGGAAAGAAGTGACCACCTCTCAAGGCAGTCAGTGTGCATAGCTTTCAGAAACGACAGCGAGGCAAGTTTTACGTAAAATACAAGCAAACAGCAAGTTCCACCGATTCTCGTGGATTTAAATATTGAGAGTTACAGGTGGATACTGTTGTTTTGTGATTCAGTTCGAAAAGAAGATTCATTGTACTACAGTTTTTTGTTGTTTTTTTTTAGACAAAGTAGTTCCATTTTATTGGTTATCTTGTACTATTTTTTTCCCGCCACTAAAGAAATCATCGACATGGATAGCAAAAAGTCAAGCAAGAAAAGTTCTCGCAGTGCCAAAAATGGACACACTGTTACCGAAAAGGAGAAAACTGTCATCAGCTATGAGGAAGAAGGGTATGTGTATTTTTTTGTTGTACTTTTTTCTTCTTCTACTTTGTAAGGTACAGGACCTTTTTTTATTTCATTAACCAATGATTTTTTTTAATAGATAAACATCATATTTCCTTGTGAGCAGTAGCGTAAGTAAAATTTTGCCTCCCTCATTTCTGTAAGGAACATTTTAGGGTCCTTCTAGCAGCATCATTTACATACAATTTCAGCAAATTCTTGCCGCATATAAAGACATCAAATGTGTCGAACAGTCTTGCCACATTTCTAAAACGGAAATACTCTCTATACTGCATGAAAATTCCCATCCAGGTACAAAAATTTATTTTCTTTTACCAGCTCTTAAGTTTTAGAATCGAACTTTGAGTGGATTTTTACTGTAATGTTCGCTCAGTTTTTCATTAACTTATTTTTCAACTATATTGTATATCCCATCTAGGCCCTTGGACACCTTCACCTCGCAACGTGGGGTCTCGGGGCATGGTAGTTACACCCCTGCTTGTGAAAACGATTAATGTACAGAAATCAAAATAACTAGATATTGTTTCGTAAGTGTTACTGTATTCATTAATTTGGAATGTATCTAGTTTAGGGTAAGCAGTAGCACGGTAACTTATCCTGAACTAAAAAATAATGAAAAACAAAATCCAAAACGGGGAACGAAGTAGCTATGATTACCGTAAACTGGGAAAGAGCCATAACATTTTATAAGCACCCCTATACAGAAATAATGATGGTTGTACAAGGCGTGGAGTTTAATTTCATCTTTTGACTTGGCCGACTCCTTCAAAGGGGTCTATTTTTTTTCACTGGGAGTTCATATTATTGATTTTGCTTTACCCGACCAGGCGTCTGGTGAACTTTTTGCCTGGCTTGACCACGGCCTGAACCCACTCCTGGTTGTACAGGAAATTATCTTCAATGAACCGGTGACTAAGAAATGAAAAAGAAAGCGCCAGCAAAACAAGAGTTAAAAAAAAACTCTAGGTTAGGTGAACAAATTCTAGGAACACTGAATCGGTGATAGAAAGTTTAATAGACCGGTGGTTTTAGAAGAATTGGATGGCTAAAAGCTGTACATGTAATGCATCGGGAATAGGAACAGTAATAGGGATAGAATGGGGAACTAGGCGACTAGGTTCAATTTTCTGAAATAATATATCGTGATTAGGTCCCCCTAACTTTTCCGTTGCCATTTTAGTTTGTGGCTAGCGGCGCTTAAAGTTGTAAAATTCTTTTATTTTATGGCATATCTAATGAAGACAAAAGCATTTGAAAAAGAAACGATGTGTTGCAGTTCAAAATTGAATTTTCTTATCTTTCCCGGAGCAAAGAGCGTCTTTTCTTTTTTTTTTTTTTTTTTTTTTTTTTTAATTTGCTAGGAATTTTATATCGAGCGCATTTTTGCAATACTTTCTTCCTTTGGTATAATATTTTTGTGTGGACACCTATGGCATTTCTTTAAAATTAACATATTTTTTCTAAAATTATTGTTAGAACAGTAAATTCAGTTTATGTTACTTTCACTACAAATAATGACAAGGATTATATCCTACAACAATTTGTTTGCATGCAAAGGAGAAAAACATGTTCATTTTTATGCACGCATCTGTCGCTTGCTTTGTATACTCTTGCGACAATTCCACTGGCAGTTTGACATAAACACTCACACCCTACGCGTACATGAAAACTGGGCTTAACACATAATGGAAAGGGGGAATGTGGCCTAGAGAATGGACGAAGCTGACAATGGAACCTAAATTTTCGTCAACTTCTTTCATTATTTTCATCCGTATGAAATTGTACTGTGTAAATTACTTTATACTCAGTTCTTTGCCAGTTTATACAGAGGAAAATTTGCATTTCTGTTTGTTGTAGGCACCTAAAACCCCTGCTGCCCCCTTTTCTCTCTTATCCTGTACCTTCTTTCCTAATTGCCATCTATCAAAGTACCACTCTTTCGCTTTTACCATAAATGATTGCCTTCATAATCAAAATTGTCATTACTAGATTTGTTTCTTTAAACGTTAGCTCTCGTTCCAAATCATTTCCGTTTGTCTCAATTTACTTCGATTCGCTTTCGTTGCTTCTGAAGAACTATTAGCCGACGACCATTCAGTTTTGCCTTCCTTTTGTAAGGGCGGCTTTTCATGTAAGTGATAGTCGCGTGCTTCGCTTGTAATTCGGTCTAGGAAAATCGCGTTGCTTATTTCTATTGGGTACTGAACCAAATCCCAATCAAAGCTCCTTAATTCGTTTTTTCTCATAAATGCAGATCACAAACGAGACGAATAAGAAATTGTTTTACGAATTAATCCTGCTTCATATAAACCTTATTTTTTTGTCATTGGTGTGCTGACAATCCTGAAACTGAATTCATACACTGAAAATCGATCAGGAACTCGTTCAAATAAACTTTGACATGGCCTCCTTGTTGGTGTACTTCAGCATCTGTAGTAGTGTAAATAAATAGTCGTTATTAGCTGAACGAGAAACACCAAATCATAAACTTCTTCGAAATCTCAAATAAAGTAGCTACATAGTCTAACATAACCCAAAACTCTGAAAGATGTGCTATTTGGACAATCGGCTTTTTTTTAATCACAATATTCGAATTGTTGGAAGTACCTACTAAGGATGTTCGGAATTCCGGAATTTACCGTAATCACAACACAATTTTTGTTATACCTTAATTTCGGAAAATTGGAATTGCGAAATATGGGAATTTCAGAATATCGAAAGGTAGGTATTCCCAGAATGTCGTGATTTCACAAAGTCGAAATTGAGTTCGAGTTTTTGAACATCCCGACTTCCTATAATCTAGAAATATTGTATTAATTCGACGTATTAATAAGCGATTAACAAGTTTACCTTCTATCTACAAGAGGCAAATTTGTTACCTATTATACAAGTACCTATATGGATAAATCCGCCACCCTTCTCTGAGTTGATAAGAATATTGTCTATGTGCAAGCAGGGACGAATTAGCCCGGCTAGGAACCCGGGAATTCACGGGTGCCCCCCGCCGGTTCTTTTGTTTCAGAAGCATGTTTATTAAGCAAGACCACTAAATCCACTTTTGTTACTACTGGTAGCGTTAGGCTCTTGCCGGTCTTCCAAAATTAGCAATTTTGACACACAAGATTTATTACGACCCCTATAAAGACAGTACTGAAGTTATAAACTTAACAAACCTACTGTAGGGTCCTCATAATCGTTCAAATAAGCTAAGTCAAAATAACACATTTTTCGCTTTTCTCCTTGAATCTGTACTAGAGACCAAGTTGTATTGACCTATGTTAAAAGGAACTACGAATGGCCGTTGACTTTATTCCTTTTAACAAAGCACCTGGTGTAATGTTTCGATTCATTGATAAACACGATGTGTGAATTAAGTCGAGATGTTCTCGACAGGTAGTAGCTGTATATGTGCCTACTTATTCTGTGAATATTGGTTCTGAAGTTGACTTGACCAACGTTGTACGAAAATGTGAATCATATTTTGTTCTTTCGGTTGGCGAATAGTCCGCGAACTTAAATGTGTTCATAAAATTTGAAATTTTTCTTAACCATTGTTCTGTGGGTTAAGTCCATGTTTTTGTAATTCTTTTGTTAAAGTACTGCTTAGACTAGCACAAGAAATAGACCTCATTATACTCCCAATTTCTGCGATAAATTTATTATTTTTCTACTTTAACGGTGTAGACCACCGACGCCATCTTGAAGTTTGTTTCAATGCATTTTTGTGGGAATCTTTTATTCGTTTTATTTTTCGTGGAAGTTGAATATTTATGTGAATTTTCACCCAATTAATCTTTCAGTATCATTTTGAATCGTCATGTGTTTCAGTTATTCTATTACGTTACAATTTTGTTTTATTTAGAGCTGTAAAATACTATTGTAAAATTATATCTAAATCATACCAGTGAGTTTTTAAGCTCTAACACGATTCACGTAGCAAATGCAGGAAAATTAAAATGTAATATGGAAAAAAAAAACAGAAGAAAGCAAGGTTAGTAATTTATTGTTTGGGTCCACACGCCAACACGCCCACTACCACGAGGATCCTTTGCTTTCTCGGGTGGGCCATTTGCTTACCAGTCCACCCCTGTGTGCAAGAAATCCTTTTGTAGGCTAAAAATATTACAGTACGTATTATGTTTAAGTAGGGTTAACATAGGCATGAAAGGAAATTACATCATACCTCTGATTCACCGGAACTATTTAAAAAGCAGTCTTTCCCCATTCCGCGAACATTTTTTATTTGTTTTCTTTTGTTTACGGCTAACACTAAGGTTCTAAAAGAAGTCCTTTGAGCGATGAAAAAAATGAATCTTACTTATGCAAGAATTGCTTTTACCTTGTAAAAACAAATGAAGCAAGGTCAGTTATTCAACTCGAAATCAACGTAGTAAAAATTCAATTAAAGAAAAAAATTTAATCAACGTTTTAATGAAGTCTTATTTCCTGTAATTATATCCATAGCAATTACAATATTTTGACAGCAATGTAATAAAACATATATATATAACAATATGGAAAGGTAATTTTTCAGTTAGTATAAAAGTAACTTAATTTTGGAACATAATGTATGCTTTATAGATTTTATAAGAGTATAAACACACAGAAGGACCTAAGAGAAAATTCTTAGAATTCTACTTTCTTTTGAAGAGAGAAATGGGCTAATTTTGTTTTATAAACAGGAGCGTGAGGTGTAGCGTAGACATCTCACACCCCTTTTTCTGTGCAAATACAGAATAATAATAATAACAACAGACTAAGTAAGTACATGATCTCTTGTATGGTCATGGATCTAAATACGGGAGACGGATCTACTTCTAGCGACCCGAAATTGAAGCCAGCACAAGCCATGAGTACCTGGCAGGTTGATTAAAAAAACAACTGAACATCACGTTCCGTACAATACCATATTTAAAATATTCCAATCTTCTTCCTCTCTTCATTAGCTAGATCTTCATCCATTCTTTGCTTCCACACACCCAGGCATAGGGCAACCAATAATATTCAAGTAAATCCCAATCCACCAGGCAAGATGAATCGAAAATCGGCGTCAAGTTGACCCAGCTTAATTGTATTGGGCCAGTCAATCCGTCTACCGTATTTACATCCATGTCGTATGGCCACAAGATGTGAACAGCGTAGGAAACCGGAACACTCTACTCAAGACATCACGTGATAAAAAAGAATCTATCGACCTCATATTGGACAACTTTACTTACCTCCTTTATTTGTCTTCATCGTGAGGCAAGTGGTAAATTGCAACGTCTTGACACACCTGGTTAATTGAGTGCTAGACACGTGGTAAGATTGGTGTTCATTTATGTATGTGTGTTTGTTCTACATTAAAGAAGATGAGCTGGTTTTTATTTTACTCACAAGAGTGCAGGGCATTATAATAAAATGAAAAAATAACAAGAAAAGGAAAGAAATGTCAAGTTGTCTAACTTTCACGTTTTTAAAAGGATAAACAAAACTTTCAATTCTCCTTTTCTTTATTAAAAGAAAGAAGGAATAATATTTTATCGTAACAATTCATTACTAAACTTTGGTTAACAAGAAATTGTTTCCGGTTACTCAGTTCAATATCCCCTTAATTGGATTAAGATCATGATTCTCAAACTATGTAGAGGTCACTCACTACTTTGATTTGTGATTAAATAGCGAAAGTAATGTAAAGAAATAAGTTTTATATTAATACACTTTTTTTTTATTCGTTGCTTTGTAGAACTCTTGGACCAATCACGACCTTGGCACCAATCTGTGCCAGTGTTTCATTACAATTTTAATATATTGCATACAATGATTTTACATAAAATTGATTTTTTTACATTATTTTGCCTCCCAAATCTGTGCATGCCAGCAATAAATTTTAAAATTTCTGTTGACTACTCACATGTGTTCTTAATACACAGGATTATACACTAGTGTAATAATTGCTATGCAGGGATCTCGTATGTGTTACAAATTTTAGATATCTGTCACTGACAGTGATATATATATTATTTGTGTTTTTCAAGTAGCGAGCGAGTCCTCGTTGTGAAAATGGAGACAACTGAAGCACATGTGCCTCTTTAAGTGGGAGAACAGATGACAAGTCACTGGGTCTAAGATATGGGGAGTAGGGAGGATGCTGAAATAGCTCCAAATGGGCAGCTTCCATGGAAGCCATTCTGTGATGATTTTTGTGGGCTGGTGCATTATCCTGGTACTGGAGGACTCTTCAGGTTAACATTCCTCTGCTCTTTTTAGTGAATTGCATCTTATAATTTTGTAATTAGCTGTGCGTAATAGTGATCTTGTGTCCTTGTTCGAGATATTCAAATAGAAGAACTCTCTTGGACTACCGAATAATTGTGGCCATAAGTTTACCAACAGATGCTTCGACTTTGAATCTACGGGCAGCGGGAGATTCCTGGTACTGCTACTGCACGCGTATACATTCTGGATTGTATTGTATATCCAAGTTTTATTCACGGTTACATATCTGGCAACAAACCGTTCATTGTTTCGCTTATACAGGACTAACTTGGTCTCTGATGCACGAACTACTTCTTGCTTCTTTTTTTTTCGATCATTACTTAACAATTTTGGACTCGCTACCACAAAGATATAAATACCATTATCGCTATAAGCGACAGAAGTCTGAAATTTTTAACACTTACTAGTTACATATTACTCCACATTATAATATGGTACAAATATCGTGATTCAACTCCTTGTAATGACAGGGACAATTATTGTTGAACACTCCTCGCATGTCATAACTTTTAGAAATGTATAGTTAATTTAAAATGTATCACAGAAAAGAGAATCTTTCGATTATCACATATTTGCAGACGGACGTGCAGGTAATCAAATTGTAAACGAACTATGTTTGTTGTCCCCATATTTATTAATCGCATTAGCTATTATTAATTACATTAAAAAGAAAGATGTCGTATGTATCGGTAATTATGTTTTTAGTATGCGTCATTAATGATTTAGATTTCTCTGTGTTTTACTATAAAGTGTTTTTAACCCATTTCAAATGTCAATGAAAGTAAAGCTATTTCTTTTAATGTTCAATATAAGTTACATTAAGAGAATTCTCGTTGACGGGGGTTAAAACTTCGTTGTTTACAGGTGAATTCTAACTGACTTTGCAATGTGACCTGGGCCTATTTTATGAACAGCAGTCTTCACTTTTTACTTTCCCGAGTGCAGATTGCAGAATAAATGTGTATTTCTACCAATGACCTCTATCAGAAAACGATACTGGACTGAGTGCAGCCATTGAAATTTTCATGAATATATGAAGCCAGGGAGTGGAGAGCACACATAATCTCGTTTGTCCACTTCCAGTCTAAACGAATATAAACCAAATTTTCGGTTCTAAGTTTTTTATGCTGAATAACGTTGTGTGGCCCGTTTTTTTTATTTATGTCTTAATTCTGGCAAAAAATTAAAATATTATTAGCAGTATTTTCTATTCTATGCAGAGTACGATACACTTTTACATGAATAGCTCAGGAATTAAGACTTAAATAAAAAAAAAATGGCCACACAGCGAAAGAAGCGTCTAAAATTGAGTTAGAACTGAAAATGTGGTCCACATTGGATTAGACGGGAAGTGGACAAACGAGTTTAAATATTTGCTCTGGCGTCTAACTTTCAACACTAAGTAGTCACTCCAGTATCGTTTACGTAGAGCTCGATGATTTCTACAAACTTATCAAAGTGACATGAGGAAACCATTTTCACGAAACACACTTTGGAAAAGTTTGCAGAAATGTTCATGAAACACTTTTATTCCGCACTCGTCAATTTCTGCAAAGTGCAAAGTGCAAAGTGAAGAAGACTTCATGAAATATTACTCTGTTGCTCACGTCCATCAACATGAGAAAGGTTTCTATGTTTCCTCCTCCTCCTCCTCCTCATTATTATTATTATTATTATCGTATTATCAATAGGGTTATATTAAAGCAATACGATTTTTTTTTCAATTCTTTACATAGAATGCTATGGAGAACATTTGTTACTGCGGAAATGAACTTGCGAGTTCCGTAAGCCATAGAGTAAGTAAATTATATAGGCTAAAATGAACTTAATTAGCTTGATATTCACGAAATAATGCAATTACTTGACTTATGTTTATCAATATCTTAAAAAAACCTTAATAAAAATAGAGAATATAAACAATTATACAGTAAAGAGAGAAACCAATAAAATTAATTGCCTGTGATCTTTCCCAAAACGAAACTAATATAGAAGAAGAAGAGGAGGAGGAAGAAGAAGAAGAAGAAGGGCAGGGATCTAAAGGGCATAAAATTTCAATTCTTTTGACTGTGCCAATATGATTTAGGAAGACGGTAGTGCTAATGGGGATGTGTAATGCAGTGAGGCTATTACTTGAGGTTTTTCTTTTAAGTCGAAGGCTAGCCACCTTTAAATGCTATAGTATTCCTAGATTTGACGTTTCCAGTCTCGAAACAAATAATAAGAAATAAAACTGGGCAGTTCCTAACATTTTTTCTCTACTAACTGATATATCATAAGAATTGGAATGCCAAACGAACTAATTACGTGAAGGTATTTTTCTTGCTCTTTACCTTGAGCGCAGAAATTACTACGTGAAGAGAATTAGTTCTTTTATTAATTCGTTACCATAAAAGCCAGCCAATCGGCTGTTGCCGGAAGTTACACCACATTTTCAAAATATACTACAGAAACACTAATCGTCACATTTCTACTTCTGAAGTAGATATTAATTGAATCGTACAATATATCTAAAAAAGAAATGGAAGAAGTTTATAAATTTTTACAGGATTGCATTTTATTTACAAGAGCATGTCGTATAATTTAAAAGCAATTAAAGGACGCCATCTTTTCTTTGCTTATCGGAAGTCGGAACATAAACTTTCCGGAATCAGGAGAGATAAATTACAAAAATCGGAAAACGAAAGCTTTTGAGAGAAATAAGAAAACGAAACATTTCAGAAGAACCAGAAATCAACAAACAGTGTATCCTTTAGTCTGGAGCATTCCCACTGTCACTCTACAACATACAGTGTAAACGCGGCAGAGAAAGGTGTTTCAATGTTCGTAGTTCGCTATGGTAAAGTGTTTGAAATGTTTTTCTCTACTATTAAACCAGTTGTTATCAACCTTTTTAGTTTCGAGACACCTTTTTTGGTCAATTGTCACGCATCAATACATTAGCTGATACCGTAACACTATAATATAGTATTTGTCGTTGACTAAACTACTAGATGTCTAAAGGTATGTACCCAGAAGTTGGTTGAAGGGAAAGGAGGTCCGAGGACTGGAATTTGGGAGAGTCCGGTCCCCAGGATCTTCCTCTGCATACGTCTTTGAATGTCTGAGAAGTGTATGTATTAACTGACACCTAATTAGAGTATTTACATGATCAGTGACGTATTTAGGGGTTGGATCCAGAGAACCAACATTTTTATTTATATGTAAAGTTAGTAAAAACCGAGTTTTATCCAAGAACACAGTGATCTGTAAACCCGAATTCTGCATTTCAAAGCATGATGGTAAGAATTTAAAGGAAAAATACCTATCAACCAAGATAGGAGGAAGATATACCACATAATGCTCACAGAGAAAGTGTCTGTACACTATACAGATTCATCTGATTATGTAGATAAGTAAAATCTTCCAACAAAAAAATAAAGTGCACTGCAGCAAAGAAAATATCCGGTGATTGTTTCAACAAGAAGAAGAAAAAAACATCCCTTCCTTTTTCCTCTCTATTTGTATCTTGTTAATTCACAGCTTTTCCTCTAAAGGTAGGAAGAATTATTTGAAAACAGATCGCCCCTCTTAGATTTCGTGATCTTATTTTTCACTTGAATAAAAAACCCTCTTTTTAGAAAGTGCTAATATTATAAAAGGGACAAAGAGAAGAGAAAGAGAGAAATTAATCATTGAAAGGAATTTTCCTCTGATGTCACCTTTCTTTTATCTCTCTTTTTTAAACAAAATCTTTTTTTCTTCGTTTTCTTCTTAAATGTTCTGATAATCCTTAAAAGTCCATTCATCCCAAGATCCAAGTTCCACTCTCTATTTTCTTTTATTTTCCAAATAGAAAAAAGAAAGAGACCAATAAATCACCTGGAAAGAAGTTGCAAACAAAACGATAAAAAAAAAAAAAATAGAAGTGAGATAAGATCCAGTATAAGTACTGTTCTATTATTGTTACCGCTGAAGTAAGAATGTTTCTGGTTCGATTATGATAATATGACTTTTGTATCTCGATAGTAGCGATTAAAAGTTCTAAAAAAGTGAATAACTTATACTCATTTGTTTACAACAGTGACCGAGCCGCCGTAGGTCAGTGGTAGAGCGTTGGCGTAGCATTCGGGAGGTCGTGGTTCGATCCCAGCGGCAGACCATCCTGACTGAGGGTTTTTCCTTAGTCACACCAGGCAAATGGCGGGATGGCACCTTCAACATAGGCCCTGACCAACGTTTTCCCGAATCCTTTCCCGTCCCTTATCCCTGGCTGAGCCTTAGATGCCTAAAGGCCATAAATAAAATTCAATTTCCAATAGTGATTTATTCGCAATCTCTTCCTCCCCCAACACATCTAACATCCACAAATAAGTTCATAAATTCACATGCAAAGAAAATTATACCAGAATAATAGGGGAAACCGGGTATGGTTGTAACACGTCTTGGTTGTAACAGGTCTAATATTTTTTACTATATTTGACTGGCAACCCCGATTCTTCAACCGCCTCACCCTCTTTGTATGTTCAGTGAGTGGGAAGACATTGCATAGTGATTGCGTTCTGCGTCTGTGTTTTAGAAGGAAAAAAATGTTTTTGAACCAGGTAAGTAAAATTTTGAGTCCTACGAACTATTGTATTAATTTATAATATATTGGTGATAAGTACAATTTGTTACTATTAGCTGATAAACGTGAACCGTAAGTATCGTGGAGATCCTTTAAGCAGTAGGAATACAAAGATATACAATGTCTGGGTGGCGCCAAATTGGTGCGGGTGTGTGTGGGGTTGGTTGTAACAGAGAGAGTGGAGCCCATTGGGTACCGTTATCTCTTTCAAGATGTCTCTGCTATAAACAAGAAGAGGAGATGTTATTCGTCTGATGATGATTCCGATGATGATACTACTTTATGTGTTGTGAATTATACTCCTATAGTCGACCAGGTGAGAAGTGGATTCAGTGCAGTGCTTGCAAAGGCTGGGCCCATGTCTCCTGTACAAATGGCAGTGCTCAATATTTGTGTGCAAATTATGATTCAGACGACTCAAAATGAAGATTGGTGATAACTTTGTTTTTATTATTCGAGAACACCGTTACACATTTTAGCAGTGTGTATTAAAAGCTTTTTGTGTAGTGAGTAGATTAGTTTTTGTGAAATGCATAAGGTTCCTTTGAATTTGATGGAGTAAAATAGGAATATAGCGGTCAGGGTTTTACCTAAAGCACCATTACGGACTTCGCCTGGTGGAAGTGAGTTGAAACCTCAGTCAGGATGTACAACCGCGGGGTTCTCTAACTATATCTGTATCGTTTTAAAATTGTTACAACCAACCCCAGCCCATGTTACAACCAACCCCATGGTCGGGGTTGGTTGTAACAGTTGCCTATTTTTCTTTTTCTTTTTTTTTCTCAAAAACTATTAACATGAATGATGTTACTTGATTATATTTTGTAACGAGAAGGAATAAAGTTTCATTTATATATATTTGTTTGTTGAAAATTCTAAAGACGTGGCAACAATTCAGCTTAAAGTAAAAAGTGTTACAACCATACCCGGTCTCCCCTACTATTTACTATTTTTTTTAAAGAAAAAATAATAATTACATATAATTATATTGTTTGAAAATAAAATTAAAAAAATATATAATTATTTCCAGAAGTTTTAGTTTTATACAGAAAACAGAAACTACTTTCTTCTGTTTGAGTTCTTATTCAACTACAAGAGAGCAGCATAACAAAAATATTGATGAGTCGATCGTACGGTCGAATCAGGTTACCCAGCGAACGAATAACACGTGTACTCTGGATATTTAAACATTTAAAAACAACTTTTCTATGATCAGGAGCGTAGCAAACAGAATGCAAGGAATGCAGATTCTTCCCTAAATCGTTTTGAGGAAATGATCTTGACTCCATTATATTTCGCCTTCGTAATAATGGATATAGTGCTTTTTTAATTATCCCGTAAGTCGTAAATCACTCACTACGTTTCTTTTTACATACTTTTCTCTAGTTCATAATGGTTCGTGGTGTCCTCAAATCTTGCAACGTTAATTTAACTTATTTCCCGACGTCATATAATGATGAAATTTTGCACAGCGACGTAAGTCGGGTGACAATACAATATTACATTGTTACTTTAATATATTTCTATTATTGATGCATGGGATAACACACTTTCGAAGCCACCACTGTTTCTAGCTCAGACATGAAACTATTTACACTGTCACACCAGGGTCGTTGGCTCAACACGGAAGGAATTCCTACATTCCCGGATTGGAGTTAAATACCGAGACAGCAAGACAGAAGGCAAGAGAGGTTAGCGAGAGTCTACCGAGTTGAGTTTGGAGAGATCGCTGTGAGTCTGCGCTGCTTTGCTCGAATTAGGCAGGTCCTGCTGTCCGTGACCTGCCCGTCCAGCCAAAACCTCAGAAGGTTTTGTTCACCATAGAGCCAGTCATTCTATGGGACAGAATGAATTGGGCGTCACTTTGGAATTAGCGAGCTAGCTGTTCTTTGCATGGTTTGGAGCCTTGTTGGAATTTGGGAACGTCGGAGCCAGCAACTGCTGTCTGAGCCCTGTTTCTGGTAAATGGAACTGTGATTTGGAATGCTTGGGATGAAATTGATTGCCGCTGGTGGGACTTGTTCCGCCCGTTTACCCATGATTAGTAGTTCAGTTCTATAGGGTCAATAAATCCACCTTTTTCTAAGAGTTGAGCTTATTATTCTATTTGGGTTCCTAGTGTCAGTTCCCCATTATGTCTATCTTTCAACTACGCCATTCTAGAATATCCTACCAGGTGTTTGTCGCTTCAAGGTAAGGTTCACTAGACGAACACTGGGAAGGATATTCACCTCCTTGATCCCGGTTGGTTGGAGGCTACACGGTAATCTGTACAGTACCTCCTCTCGGTATTTGCCTCCCTTGGTAAAGGATTTCCTCAGTCACGTGGTACTCAGACTTAAGAGACAGAAAGTCCTAAGTCCACAATATATTTTAAAAGCATATTTTAATATTGGTTTTTAAATATGGACTTCTTTATCCTAAAATAAATACTAGCCTGCTACGATGTTGCGTTTGGCTGGTTGCAGAACACTTTAGGAATTGAACTAATGGCGTGTATTGTATTATTTGGGACTTGTCTGAATAATGTTTAGACCAGTTTTTGGTCCAATACATATTTGTTTTTGTCTACAAATGTTACCGATACACAAGCTGTTCCGAAAACAGTGTGGCATATTTTGGAAGTACCAAGTATTCATGAAAAGAATACTACAAAAAGAGCCAGTGAACGTACAGTATGTCAGGAAAAGCGTGGTTGCAACGATACAGGTTGCCGTAAGCGTGGTACAATCAGCTTCATTCAGAGTCTCGAAGCTGCGAAGCTAATGCCCTGGACGAGGCGGTGTGGAAGATCATGTGAAGGAGATCATACTAGGGAATTCCAAATATGCAAACACAAAACCTTTGCGAAGGCTGTGCTAGGGAATTCCCATAAGAATGTTCGACGTTAATTACGGAGGTAAGCATAGAAGCGAACAAAACACATGGGATCAACAGTAAGAGAATTATGCGGATAGTCTGAAAGTGTGACGGAGACACCGTTCGGCGTGGAGGGGGTGAAAAAGTGCAAGTGCAGACGAACGGATAACACCGAACGTGCAAAATATACACCGGCGATAGAACGATAAAGTAGACAGTGGAGAACCAGAAATAATCAGAACACGGATAGTAAGAATAACGTTAACGTAAATACTATCATACAGCGACCCTAGCTCAACCTTCACACATGTTTAACGTATGAATTTTTGGAATCTCCTGGTGTGAGTTCCATTACAATCTCCCATACCGCCTCTTGAAAAAAAAAAAAAA
>JAGDQP010000492.1:34377-55618 GCA_022664845.1 Lepisma saccharinum | reverse complement strand
AAAAAAAAAAAAAAGAAAGAGAATATAGCCTATTCTTTTGTTAGGGTTAACAATCAATGAATTGATTGACATTAGTTGAACAATTTTCAGTTTTAGTAGGGCTGAGTAAACTTCTAGGTTCTTTTCTATGTTCTTCATATTGTTTACATTCAAAAAGAATATGATTATTGTCTTCGAAGAAAAGGTTGTTTTCACAACTGCAATAAGGAGTTTCGGATAATTTGATCTTATGTAGTTATGTGTTGAGATCTTAATCTGATAAATAAAACTATGACTTATTTTAAGGTTGGGAATTGAGCAAACCAAGGCGATTTTAATTGTGTATCTATGAAAGGTCTAGATATATGAGTACTAAAGGAGGGTGTATGATGTATCCAAGATAGCCATTCATTATGAATTTACTTTTTAATTTTGTATATTAGATCCTGCCAATGCAGCTGTAAATTAGTTACATTTTTATCTTTTAATGTATTAAATTTTGTAACTATGTAAACAAGTATTGTCTCTTAGATGTGTGCTGCATTGCCAAGTTGGGTGTTCATAGCACAACAATAAAGCATTCATTATTATTATTATTATTTAGCTTTCGTATTTGAATGATTGACGTAAAATGAAAATTGGAAAGAAAACTCACTGGTGGTACGTCATAATAGTTTTCTTGTCTTTATTCTGATTTATTATTTGTTTTTAACATTACGATTTTACCATATAATTCTCTGCTATATGGGCATTCATGTCCAAGTACAAACAATAAAATGTATTTATGTTTTGTGCTACGTCCACGTGTAGCTATAACAGAAAACCAAAAATTCATTTAACTAACATGCAAACATATACAAATCACAGCAATTATTTGTTTATCATGTGTATTTAATACTTATACATGTATTAAAATCAACGTTCCGTGGAGATGAAACTCCCTCCAGCTTTTTTAGTATAAAAAGAAAACTTGGATGTGTTTGCAATTACTAACAACAGAGAAGCTGCACAAATGTATTATAACAAAACATTTCCTTTGAATGAAATGAACTGAGTGAGAAGTCAAACGGAACGACTCTCCGAAGATCACGTAAGCATGCATTGTGTTGTATACTCCATCATAGCATGTAGGCAGAACTGAACTTCGAGAGTGGGGGGAAACCTTTTGATTGAATTTCAATGTAAATTAAATTATTGCATTGACATTTTTAGCTGTGATCCATAACGAAATATTTCTTTTTTTTTTCCTTTCTTGCTTTCAAAACTAAAAATGTGATGCGGAGAAATTCCAAATGTCAAGGAACAATAGTAATATGTAGACTTAGATAATGCTCTTTGACTGATATATGTTTTATTCTCTCAAACTGAAAGTTCAGAGAAGTAGTAGTTACTACAGGACAATCTTCTAACCGGAGATCTGTTCAGATTTCTTCTTCTAAGCGAGATCCAAGGCAACGTCTTTTCAACAAACGTATGATTTTTTTTTTAACTTTTGATACTCTATTGTTGTTTATCACTATATTTGTTATTGTTTGCTTACCTATAACAGAATACAAGTTATTGAATAGAATCTCTCACATTTTCTGTAGATTCTAATTTAGCTATTGTCTTAATAGGCAAAGAATGGATTCAGGTTGGCGATGTAGGGAAAAAGAAACTAGACTAACAGGGAATGCGGAGGGGCGGTTACGACGTTACGATCTTTCCTCCCCATTCTCTCTCGCTTGTGTGTGATAACAGTGAGCGAGCCTTCTGTTCAATCGTGTTTCTGTTTTTCTCTCACTCACTCTTTGTCTGTCCATCTGTATACTTAATGCTGTTTATCCCGAGAAGACTGGTTTCTCGTGCGATTTACTACCGCGCAGTCCACTGACGAAATAACATGTTGCAATCAGTGTGTATGATGTATGACTAAGTATTTAATTCAACGGCTTTCCCTTCTTGTTGGTAGGCAGGCAAAACGAAAGATAGAGCTCTATTCTTTCCTTATTACCAGTAATAGATCCAGAAACTGATGGAAAACCTTTACTAACAAGTTATCTCAAAATTGTCTGACGAGACTTCTTATGTCTACCCTTCCATCAGTGGTTCTCAACTGGGTTACTGCGGTGCCAAGGCAGGGATTTTTGGTGTAGGGGTGTAAAGTCACACAACAGGAGGGGATGTGAGAGTTTTCAAGGGTTTTATGTCGATTTTAACCATAGAGATTTTAAAATTGGGTGATGCTCGATACTTTAAGAGCAAATCATATTTTGCATTAATGAATTTAATCTTTCATCAAAGAATAAATAAAAATGCAAATTCTAAATTCCAGTTTAATATTACCTTCATTCAAAACAATAGTAAAGAGAAAAAAATTATTATTAAAACATTATTAAGTTCACAACAATCACATTCATATTGTGAGGGAGTGCACGACCATCTCAGTTCTCTGATGCTGAATGACAATGAACCAAGATTTTCACTTGTAAAGGAATGTATCCTGTCGGTATAAATATTTCAATGTTTAACATGGGAGGTTGTTGGGCAGTGTTTAAACGAGACGAGTTCCTTTGAGTTTTCTAGCAGGTACACTAGGAGTAAAACATTTCCCTACGAAAACATCTGCTACATCCTCTGTGTTTCTTGCTATTATTCACTTGAACTTACGCCTCCCTATCATCTGGAACTTCTTTCACGTGGTTTTTGGTTTGATAAACCAATTCAATGCCTTCACCACCAATACATCTCTTGCTGTCATCATTTATAACCTTCTTAAACAGGATAGTATTTTAAAACTTCACTTTCGGCATCTTTATATTTTGCCACAATATTAGTATATTTCTTACAATACAAGGTCACAACACGATAATTCTGACTAGACACACAACATTCGTTATTTTCCTCTGTCACACCAGGCAAATGCCGGAATGGCACCTTCAACTAAGGTCCTGACCGACACCTTCCCGAACCCTTTCCCCTTCTTTATACTGGCCTGAACCTTAGATGCCTAAAGGCTATAAATAAAATTCAATTCAATTCACAACATTCGTTAGTACGATAACGTTACTTGCAGAGTGCGTGGCTTGGTAAGTCAATAACGATTACTTGACAACCCAATTCAACCAATCGCTGATTGGCTACTGATTATTTTATTTAATTTTACTTGCAATCTGCAATGAGTGACACTGTAAAATTGGATTGTTTAGTGCCTTCTTCGTCTAGGCACTTAAAAATGCAATTAAATAAAAAAAATGGTCATTAAAATGTAAAATAGGCAAAAGCAGGCAACATAAAAAATAGCGAAAAACCCTCCCCCATCCAACAAATCATTAATTAAGTGTCCTACGTTTTCCACGTCATGATAAAAGAAAGACATTAAGGCAAAATCCTTACTCTACTAATGATAAAGCAGAGATTGCAGCGTTGCTAACTGTAATATGCGAGGCGTAAACATTTTGAAACACCTAATCTCGAGAAACAAATAGTATGGAGCGATGAAGATTTTTTTCAGAAAGAAAATGTGTTGTCAATTCAGGGTTAAAGAAGATTAGAAGACTTCGAAACGAGATCTTGGAGTGAAAGAAACAAAGAATCTCAGCTGGTAAAAAAAAAATACTTAAAGAAGTTCCGGTAGAGCATAAAATCCACTAACAGCTTCGTTAAATATTGCAGCAAAGGATGAGAAACTAGTTGGGACATTACTTACGCATCAACTGTATTCTATAGGCTCAGTGCTTCCCCACATTTTTTTTTCACTTCCCTGGTAGGCACAACAGTTGATATTCACAAAGCAGAGAAGAATGAAAATTGATCTTTTAGAGCAGAACCCCACCCCGAAATATCCTCAGAGTACGCGTAGGCCAAGTTGGGAATCACTATTCGAGAGGATAAAACTGATGCTACGATTGAATAGAAAAGGACGGATACATATAATAAAGTGCTCAGACGAAAAGTGGGGATGAATTGCAAGATAGAAAATAGTTAAATTGGTTTTGGAGGACCTCCCGCTATCGGTTATCCCCTCGAGTTAGTACAGTGTTTTCCAACCTCTCTCATCACCAGGAACCCCAGAAACATTTAAGATGACTTTGTGGAACCCCCGGCTGGCTGGCACATAATAATATAATCTTGTTTAGAGCAAAATATAAAATAGTATTGTACGAAACAACAATTCGCATGTTTCGAATACATATTTACTGATTCTCGTGAAACCTCGAACGCTGCGTCGAGGAACCCTAGTGTTCCGCGAAATCCCGGTTGGGAATCATTGAGTTAGCATCTTGCTGTTACACTTCACACTCTTAGCGTTTCGTGTAAGCTTTCATTTGCAGGTTAGAAAATTTTAAATTTTCAAATGTATGTGTAGGGTAACAAGATTCTTTTCACGTTAAGAAGTGACCCTTTTGCCTTTCTATTTTTAAAAATTTCTCTACAATTTGGTTGCAGAAGAACACGATATTCACCCACCACACACACACACCAATCCGCACTATGGTACTCATTAGTTGGACACGATGAGATCTCCGTGAATCAGACAGAGAACACATTCAACAGAAACCATCTCATTTTCGCTGTATTGAATATCTGTCACTTGTAGTTAGCTAGCCAATATTTCTGCGGTGTCTCTTTCCTCGTAAGGTATTAGTGGGTAAATTGCTATGTAATCCAATAACTTTCCAGGTAACATATTTCAAAACTTGTGTTTCTCCACGATGTGAGTTATTTCCCGATTGACTTACAGTACAGTAATTGCAATATCAAATAAAGATATAATGTTGCACGTTTTCATTGTATTTACATAGGTAAAACTTTTGATTTGGTGTACTTATTCCAATATTTTCATTTAGCCGGTCGTTTTCAAAACTTTTGACGGTGGAATCCAAACCAGTAGTGAATTGATTGAAAGCAGCTGATGAGATTCTAAGGACGGTATCTACAGTTTTTGGTAAAGATCACTCCTTTCAATAGACCCCGGTGGGAATTGAACCCGCGATCACGCATACAGAAAGCGAACACGCTAACCTCTCGGTCACCCCGAGGTTACCAGTAGTGGATTTAATGTGTTCAAGTGGTTCCGTGTTCAATCATGATTACTATTACTACTACTACTTCTATTATTATTAATATTGTTATTATTATTATTTGAATTTATTTTAAGGTTTTTAGGCATCTGAGGCTTAGGCCGGGATAGGGTGGGAGGAAAGGATTGTGAAAGGTAGACGGCCAGTGCCTATTTTGAAGTGAAAATATAACAATCTGGATTTAAAGTTACAAAGATACGGTATGTGCACATTCTGGTACGTCATCTATCCTTTATTTACAAATCATCTTAAAAAAAAAACAAAAAAACTTGAGAGTAAGTCGAAACATGACACCAATAATATTCTTATTATCTAGGTCATGGCACTGTTTGGTTTTGATCGTGAAATACTTTTAAGATTGTTTGACCAAACAAGTGAAGTTAAGCACATGTCAAGTACAGCGGATTGTTTGCATTCGTTGAGACTTGAAAAATCACGACAGGGTTTTATGAAAATAATTATATGATGGATGAACTCTTCAAGATGGAGAGGAAGCGAGAAAAAAAAAACAACATAGGAGTTATTTTACATGGGAAGAACTGGTTAATTTACCTACTTAATGCATTTTTAGGGTCATATAACAATCTATCTTATAATCTTCATTTTTCGTGTTTATTTTATTGATTTAATTCATCTTCTGGGATTATTTCGTTTCTTTGGCTGTAAATTTAACTCAGGGTAATAGCTAGGAGAGGCAGATGGGGACCCGACCCCTCGAAAGTTTGTTCATACCCCCTATATTTCATCCAGAACAAATTTATGTTCATATTTGAGAATCATCTTGCGAAAAACATTTATTAAATTGTCGATTTTTACTGTTATAGACTATTCTTTAGTTCACAATGGTTCGTGGTGTCCTCAAATCTTGCAACGTTAATTTAACTCATTTCCTGATGTCGTATAATGATAAAATATTGCACAGCGACGTAAGTTGGGTGACAATATAATATTCCATTGTTACTTTCATATATTTCTATATATTTATATACTTTACAAGCATATTTTAATATATATTTTTTTAAATATGAACTTCTTTATCCTAAAATAAATACTAGTCTTCAACGATCTTGCGTTTGACTGGTTGCAGAACACTTTTAAGATTTGAGTCACAAAACATTAACTTGAGAAAAAGTAAACGAACACATGGAATAACTCGAAAAAAAAAATCATGAAAAAAAACTTTTTAAAGACATATTTTTCTTAAACAATTCGTACTAAAAGGTAAAAAATAATTTTGGTTATGCATGACTCAAAAGAAAAGCATGAGGCACACCAATTCAAGAATTTATAAAGTGACCACACACGAGAGCGCCCAGGCTTCACTACAGTTCTTACAGACAGTTTAAGCCTGTGTACACCTCAACCAAACACACAGTAATGTAAGGAGAGTTGTATAACTTCCAGGTTGCATACTTTCTTTTCATAAATAGGATAAATCATTCTGAAGTCTCTTTTCGTTTTAGCTGGTTTCCCAATTACTTCAATGTTTTTTTTTGTTTTTTTTTACAAGAAGACGTAGCTAGACATTGGAAAACAGATTAATTCTTACGTTTGTAAAAGTGCTTCCCTTCTTTCCTGACAATTCAAGAGAAATAATTTTTGGGTTCATTTTTGTTGGTTTCTAGCGTTACAGTTCTAATTATCTTTGTACTAAGCACGTCCATCAGCGATCCTCTTCAGAGTCACGACCTTAGTTAAGGCACCATCCCCGTAATCACCTGATAAGACTGATGAAAACTCAAGAGAACCACAGTCAGGGTAGCCGGCAGCGGGGTTTGAACTCATTTGCCTTCAAATTGATTATCTTTAAGCCCACGATGTTAACTGGACCATGGAGTGAGGGGAAGTAGCTTTCTTTTCTGTATTAATGGGTTCTTAGACGAGGGTGACAATACGTTCGTGTTTCAACGTCCTGCAGTTGGTTCTGAACCCAAGACGTCGCTCATTTGAAGCGAAACGCTACTGAACTACAGACTCTTGGTCCTATCGATTTAAATGGTTCGAGAGTTGTCCTCAGGGAAAGAAAGCAAAAGTATCAAAAATTCTTTACGTCAACCGAAATTGGAGCTGTTTTTCTCTCTTTCTATTTACTATTTCGTCTCCTCTGGTTTGTTTCCCCATTACCGCTGCTTTCATGTTCTGCTTGTTTGTAAGGAGAGACTTTTAGATAAAACCGTTTATGTTCTAAATGGTGCAAGGGTGTACTCGAAGAGATAAGTCTCATTTTAATACAGTGCAGAATTTCGTAGGTTAATTACAAGCGCCATTTTTTAAAGTGCAACCAGGGCAGAAACTATTGAATTCACTTGTAAACTAAAATGTTGTTTTGACTTCATTTTATTCACTATAACCTTGTGTATAGGAAAATGTTTTTAAAAAAAATACACAGGAAAATCAGATTATGTAGTGACCATGGATCGAACCCAGATCTCTCGAATTGCCGTATGAACGTACTACCATTGAATTACAGCCACGATAAGACCAAATCTCTGTGCGCATTGAGTTAGAATGACTAAATGCGGATAGTTATTTATCCAGATTTTACCTGTCCTGATAGCGGATCTAAAAATCGGATAAATGATAAAATGCGGACGGTAGATGACAAATAAAATACTGATGATATTCGTGATCCGGATTTTATCCGTTATTCGCAAGATATCCGTATCGTGATTATCTACAACGGATACCGGATAATGTGCCATCCGGATATATCCGCTTATCTGAATTGTTTTGATCATCCCCAACATGGAGTATTCCTCTAGCTTCAGATGAACCAGCTAATGCCTACTGGTCTGGAATGTCAATGCACGTCACTTCCGGCGAATACACAGGCTATTTTTTAAGTTAATTACAAATTAAATTTTCAATTTATTTCAAAGCCTTAAGGCAACTTTGGCTCAGACTAAATTGATGATGATAGCAGAATAGATGGAATGATCCAAGTTTTTTTTGGCCACCACAAAGCCCACATGGCACGAGTCGGAAACCCCACGTGCTCTTCATTATTGAAAAAAAAATCCTCAATTAAATACAAGGCGTTTAAAAAAATCTACAGTTATTACATACACTTTAAAAATCAATATTTTCATGCCGTCATATCAAATATGCAGCCGGAATATTCCTTGTTTAAACATTATCAAAGATCTTGGCGTTGTCTTTGACAGTAGTTTCTTGATCACATTTACAACATTCTCTCAAAGGGTATGAAAATGCTAAATGTTATGCACAGTTTTATTGATATTAACATCCTTTCACTTAGGACGTATTATTATGCTGTGTTTTGCTGATTGTTGACTATGCTTCTTCTATTTGGTTCGTGGCAAGTGACAGTAATCTCTTCAAGTTGGATAAAATCCTGAATTTCTTCACACGTAGAAATACCTTGCCCATCCAGAACAGACATTCTTTCCTACCTTCAACTAATTGATCTACATATCCACCGTAGACTTTACTTTCCGACCTTTGATTTCTTTATAACGTAATGAATGGTAATGTCGACACAAATGACCTCCCATTGTTTCTGATACGTGTTCCGAGAGCTAATAGAAGGTACAACGACTACTTTTACATCAAAACTCCATGATTATTTTTAGAAAATAAATAATTTTGTAATCAAATTTTCCACGCTTTATCACTCTGACTAACAGTTCTGACGTTTGCGCTCCTAAAACCGCTTTTGTGAAACTTTTGCGAAATGCAGTTATCTTGATATTATAACCAATATGCCTATTGTGTTTTCTTAAACCCATTAAATTTTTGTTTTTTGATCATGCTATACAGTTTCTGTTGATTATATTTCCTACAGTATTTCGAAGTGTAAAATGGCTTTCACATGATGTATCTATAATAAATACTGTAAATAAATAAATAAGTGATAGTCATAAATTGATTGCCTCTATTTGTCGAGATATAAGTCATTGCTCGACGAACACATGGAAGATGGACGACAATGTTCTACATTGGAATCCCAAGGAAAAGAAACGACCTAGTAGACGTCCAATGGAAAGAAAAAGGGGGAGGCCTTCATCCAGCAGCAGATAGAAAATGGCTGAATAAGATGATGGTGACGTCATTTGTCACGCAACATAAACGTTGTTTACTTCTCGTTGAGCGAATTACATAAAAAAGGTCACAACTTAATGACATAATATAAAAAAAAACACCGAATACTGTTAGTCTAAAGACAAAAGATTTATTAATGTCAAACAAGAAGTTAGCACATTGTGCTAATTTGATTCTGCTATAAATAAAATAACCTATACGAGAATAAATACTTTAAAAAAAAGGTTAAAAAGGTTAAAACATAGAGAGACAACTTGACATTGTGTTCATTAATTGTGTCCACTACGACAACGAAAAAAAAAACAACTCGTTTGATGAATAAACAACAGACAAGCCGATCGTAATTATCGACTCGCGCGGCACGTTTGTTTTGATTGACTGTATCTCTTGTCAAGTTACCTTACGCCCCCTTCCTCTCGCCTCATCCCAGCTTCCTGTTTTACGATGCAAGAAGCAGCCACTCTTAGACAAGAAAGCAAGTCAACCATTTTTGTCTTTTACTCATCGTAACCTTGACCATATCACTGGGCCAAGGTCATTAAAAGCACTGAATTGAATAAAACCCCAGTAGAACAATACAAGAACCATATTTTTTTTAGAAAATAAAAAAAAAATTGAAGAGAAATAATAATTAAAGGTCAAAATGCCCATCTTTCTTTACCTTTAGTAGCTTTTGTATTCAAATTTCTTAACAAAAAAAGATATATCAAGGCAAATAAATAGAAAGGGTTCTTTCTGTATCCTGCTCTTCTTGTCAAAGATAGATACGGTTGCTTGCAGTGAATTAATTGACATTTTCCTGTATGCAGCGTGCTTCTTCTTTTTCTCAATTTTCCGTTCTTGATGAATCATGGGATTGTTTTAACTTTAACAAAGGAAATAATTATCATTCAATTCATAAGCAGTGATCCCTTACTACCTTTATCAGTGGAATCATTTTTTTATTATTTTCTAGCTAGTTTAAGCTATTCCTGTAAAGTTAATTGTTAAAAATTTTAATTGTTAAAATCTCCTTCAGAAAGACTTTGATACAATGTCCATACATTACTTACACTTTCGGAGCACAAAACTATCAGAATTAAAAGGGAAAATTGTGTTCAAAAAGTGCAAAATATGTGTATTATCTTGTACAGTGTAACTGGCAGTAATTTGACGGATTTCAGCCTGTTAGTCACTATATCACCGAAGTGACTCAAATTGTAAACTACGAAAATGGTCAAAATTAGAAAAATCGTTTACAAAGTACCTTTTACTCTGGCAGATTTTCAAAGCTGTTACAGCTCCTCACATTACATGAATTCCTCATAAGAATTTAGTCCTTGGGGTGGCCGAGATCTTAGCTTGCCAGCTTTCTGTGCCTGTGGTCACTAGTTCAATTCCCACCGGGGTCTATTGAACGGAATTGTTCGGAACCCACTTTAACAGTAACTGTAGGTCCCTTACTTAGAACCTCACCAGTTCGTTTAGGACGTTAATAACAATTCAACCAATCGTAAGAATTGTTTGAATTTTAAAGAAAAAAATAATACTTAATTTTGTTTGACAAGGTGACTGGAATCGATACTCTGTACGGATAACCTAATATTATAGGTGCGCGGTAAAAATGGCAGGCGGAAGAAATGGCAGGGTAGTTTTTAGAGCGGAAAAAATGGCAGGGTAGCCTTTAGAGCGTAAAATGGCAGCCGTAAAACGTAACAGCAAATATAACGAATGGCAGCAATATGTGAACACGTAAGAACACATTTTCAAATATATTACTCACTTACCTCCTTCATATATTATTTGAAGAACTTCCAGCCTCGTAGCCTAATAACTCGTACTGGAACATTCGAGAAACAAATTGACTATAAATACACAACTTGTCAAACGAATATTTTGGTACTTTTTTATTTCATTTGCTATTATCTTTGGTCCGACGTTATGCTACATACAGAACGTAATTTACAGACAACAGTAACCACATTATTATATACAGTACATAATTTATGTAGAACAATAATAACTAAACTATTATATAATCTTGTACGATGCAGATCATAGTCAAATTTCTTATAGCTACTATATACAGTACATAATTTCCATGCAGCAACAATACTGACATTGCACCTTACGTGGAAAATCGTAAATTGTGAGCAACAGTGCGCAAGAAGTCTTCAAGAGATGTTTTCCCATCAATGTAATCTAGGCACAAATTCCTCAACCTGTTCTGCAAATCAACACACACTCGCTTTGTCTTCTTTTTCGGTACTTGCCCTCTTTCATACTGCAAGATGACTGTCTCCACTGCCGCGCAGTCCTGTTGCAGGCACTCCACTAACTTCCAAATTGTTGGATGGTTGTACCCAATAAAACTGGAAAACTTATTGTTCCAACCCTCGCATAAATTATTTGTACGTGGGTTGTCCCCAAGGGTAGCCTGATGTACATTCCAATTTTGGGGAGGAAACCGTGGCGGAATGCGTCTTACTCTCAGAGTTTCTTCCCCTCCCACCCTCCTGTATGAGCCGGATACATACGTTGAATCAAAATAACGTACTAGCTCTTCTGCTTCTGGAGAAGCTATCTGCTTTAAACATTCCATGCCCTGCAATACATCCTCACATGGCAGGAACACCAGTGAATCAATTTGGTTGCAGAACATAGAAAACTGTACATCTTCTTTATAAACTCCTGACAAACCCAATTCTTGAATTTTGCGATATGTACTTTGTCTTGGGTGGAAGAAGCATGCTTGTATAGAAATATCGTGTCCAAGCTTATTTCGAACTGCGTTGTGAACATTTGTCACATACAACCGTTCTGGGTGACAAATGGTAATCCAAGTCAGGGCACTTATTAACCAGCACCTGAAACCAATAAATAGATTATATTACAATTAATGTCTCCATATACACAAAACTTCATTTATTAGGGCTACCATACGTCCGGGATACGCCTAAAAACTCACGAATACCAAGCCGGTAGCCAACCTTTTATTCTACAAACCAAGTATCCATTGGTTTTCCACTAAGAATGTAATAATGACTACCAGCGTCAAATGAAATTACGCCCTCTTATCCTACTGTACTTATAAAAAATCATAATATTACAAAATTTTATATATATATATATATACTGTATATATATATATATATCGTTATGTTATGTTATATATCGTTATGTTCTTACCTCAAATAATTCCTCGTACGTTGCCTGTGTCTTCTTCTGAAGCAATGCATAAGCAACCGTTATAGCTGTTTCTCCTATCGGAAGCCTTATTACATACAACTGAGTAAATAATCGAGGTGCCACTGCAAAATTCCCGTCCATAAACCAAACAGGTGCTTCAGAAAGATACTTAAGGCATCTATGTGTAGCAAAAAGAAGTAATCTGCTATCAGAATCTGGACCATTGTCGTATAGAAGAAACTGTTCATCCCGTCCACTACTAATAAAAAATTCACTTTTCTTCTTTTAACTGTTGTTTGTGATCTTGCAGCTCATCAAATTTGACAGCTGAAAGGAAGGTACGCGTCGAAAAGAAAAGTGAACTTTTAATTAGTAGTGACACCTGATTGGTGGAAAGAAAAGACACAATTTTGTATTTTGTTTATTTGGAAAATTATTGACTGATGGAATTGTTGAAATCTTCTAACCGAAAGTTTGCGAAATTCTTGTGATTAAATCTTTCCCTCTCTTCTCCCTTGGATTCTGTCCTGTTCAAAATATTTATTACATCACATTTAGCCTGCCATATTTTCCCCCTGCCATTTTCCCCCTGCCATTTTTTCCGCCTGCCATATTTTCCCCTGCCATTTTTACCTAGATTCGATACCATCATCATAGCTTACAAGGAGTACACACGAATTTGCTGGAACTGTACACTCCTTGTACTGAATCTATTGAAGTACACACTTTAGATGCTAAACGATAAACCCCTACCACTGAACTAAGGTTAAAATTGGCCGCAAGGGTCTTTCAAAACTCAAAAGTACACTGTTAATTCTTAAATTAAGATGATTGTCAAAACAATAATAATATCGTGATGTTACATGGAAGGTGGCTATAAGAGCACCATGTCCGTCATCTTGAAATCCGCCATATTGAATTCCGGTCATTTTTTTAAAAAAAAAACAGGAAGGGGCATTTTAATTTGAACCAGAGAAGTCTCACAAATGCAATGGTGAAATTCGTTTTAAGATATATTCAATAGTTTTCAAGTTATTAACAGTCAAATTATTTGTAAATATGTATGAGATGTGTGGATCAGGATAATTAACTTTCACTGGCTGATTATTATTGTGTTATGATGCATATTTTTTTATCTCCTCTTGTGTGGCGGGCTTTACCAGGGAAATAAACATAAATTATTAGCCACAAGGGTTCCGCAACTTGGAAAATATTGAAACCCCTGACGTAAGGGATATTAAAGGAGATTGCATTAAAAGTAAAAGTCAGAGAGATAGAAACAACAAAACTGATAAATACTGCTGGAGTAATTTAAACCTGTTCAGATAATGGAGCAGCTCAATGAAGTTGAAATGTTTGAGATGATAGTTGTATTGTCGGCTCGGGGTTTCGTAACGGCTTTTGAAATTTGAAAGCCAATGTTTTGATGTTATGAAATTTGGTAATCAGAAATCTACAGTAGTTTCTTGTTTACATTGTCGAAGTATAAATTCATTGACTTTAACACGGTTGGTGCAAATCTGTAAGAATTCTAGAAACATCATCTTACTAACTACAGCTCGGAGATGATTTAAATTACTACAGACACTACCATTTGTAGAGGCTGCTTCTAATTTTTCTTTCCAGGCATAGTAATTTGAGTCTTCATGGAGCACTGCGAAATTTTGATTTAGTTAATGACATTCTCTGAAGCTACCCATTTGTCTTTCCGAAGGCATATGCAGCAATTTATTTTTTTCGCTCGAGCAATACCTTTTCGGTTCTTTTTTATGACGAACTCATAGAATACGAGCTGTCATCTACGTCAACTGGTTTACATTCGGCAACGAGCCGGCTTCATCAGACTTCGTCGTAATAATCGATATCAACATATTGAGCACCAAATGTTTCCACAGCTAAAGTATATTCACTGTTCTCCTCCTAGAATAGAAAGGGTAGTTTGTCCTAGGGCTAAAATTAATTCGTGCTCTACCAACATAAATATTAAGAAACCCTTGTACCGAGCGACCGTAGCTCAGTGGTAGAACGTTGGCTTTGCATTCGGGAGTTCCTGGGTTTAATCACAGCGGCCGACCATCCTGAGAATGTTTCAGGTTTTTCTCAGTTATACCAGACAGATGCCGAGATGGTACCTTCAATTAGGCCCTGGCAGAGTCCTTCCCGTATACTTTCCACTACCCTATCGCGGCCTGAGCCTTAGACGCCTAAAGGATTTAAATTAAATTAAATTCAATACTTTGCATAGTTCTTTTTTTTAGGTGTTTTAACATCAAGTTTCGAGTGCTATCTAATAAACTCCTGACAAGAAGAAACCGAAATTGTCGCACATTTTACTCTGCTTGGGAATGTTGTAGTCTCAATTGTCGTATATTCGAAATTCCTTGTTTTATTTCTTCTGTTCGTGTTGAACGTGGACGAAGAATATGTAGCCCAACACTTTTACTTACTTATGAACCACGAAGTAAACAACAGCCGTTGGTCAAGCTTTATACAAAATTACCTTTACATTTTGACGCCCTATTTATTTGTTTAAATACTTCTCCAACAATTTTCTTTTCAGCGTTACTAAACAAATTGCGTTTTCTTTAATTGCATTCACGGTAAATTATTTAAAAATAAAACTCTTAATGAAAACATAATTACAGGTTCACGTGTTAAGAATTAATATAGCTTGTGAAAATGACGAATACGTTGTTTTTTTTTCTTTTGTTGGTCGTTTGGTTTCACTATATGAATGGAACCGCAACAAATAAGTAATAAAAAGAAGACTAAAAGAAAAAAAAGTAAAACTCGATTCATAGACATATTTAATATACACACACAACACTGACACCCACACGCGCTCATATGCAGCCGTATGCGTGTAAGTGAATGCGCATCATGTCGTGACTTCAATGAAAAATATATGCAAATTTTCATGTCCTATTTGAGGATATTACATGTCTATAATAATCAATTAAGACATCACGAGTCTGTTAATCAAGATATATGTATACCTCCGCCTTTATCTCTTTAGTGTCCTTTAATGTCAAATGTGTGCGTGTGCGAATGGTCTGTAGTTACATATGTGTGAGTGTAACTTCTTATCTCTGCAGAATACGCAATGTATTCTCAAGGAAGAACTGACTAATAGGCCTACTTTACTACTCATGTATCATGTATTATAATAACGTTCTGATCAACCGCAAAAGGCAGTCTGCCGAACAATGGTCTAGCTAACATGTCAATGAAACAATGACATAAGATCCATCTCGTTACCATGGAAATCGTAAAGAATATAGCCAAATGTTGAGGCTACCACTCAAGATGACAGATGAGGACTGACAATAATGTCATTAGAACTGTTCACTGGCGGACCAGACTTGTATTGAGAAGGCGATGATCATAATGTCTCTTAGTTGGAGAGAACACTGAGCTATATTATCTTTCCTCTGGTTCCGTAGGCCGTTGCGATTGGATGTTTTGTATTATTCCATAAGATTATCGCTCAATGAACGCTCAATATCTGTTCATATTTTTAATCCTCTTTAAACGGGATGAAGCAAAAGTCTGGAAACACCCTGGTGAGTCGAAAACGGGTGGAGGGAATGCCTTGATGAGGAAAGACCATAATGGCGGCCATCTTGAAGTCAGCCATCTTCGATTTTGGTCGAGCATTTTAAATAGTACCATGTGACATAGTGTTTTAGGCTAGCTCGTTCCCAGAAATTCAAATCTGAAGTCATATTTTCATATATGTTGATTTGTTTACAAAATAGGGACTCTAAAAGTTGATATTTGCCGTCCCACAACATGTACTCAATGTGCGCCCATTTTAGTGGACACACAAAGCAAGTTGTTTTTCTTTTCAATCCTCACTAACCGTGCGTAATACACCGGGTTCAACGCAGAGCAGGCATTCTGGATCTGTTGCTGGAGATGGTGAAGGTCGTTCATTTTATTTCACTGTATAGTGTGTCTTTTAGATTGTCCCAGAGATAGAAATTAAGGAACGTTAGATCAGGTGAACGAGGAGCCCACTCTCTTACCATTGCAGCGCAGGCGTGTCATTTTGTTGGAAGAAAAGCGTGAAACTTATCTTCAGTATTCAACAGTGAAAGGAACACGTTCTCGTGAAGGATGTCCAGGTATGGACACCAGTCCCACAATTCGTGTGCCGCATATCTCACACTACATCTGACCTTCCTCCCTCCTCCTACTTTACTGCCATCTGTCCAAGATAGGTTGGCATCAGACCAATAGTGATGGTTCCGTTTATTTACCTCACCGTGGACGTAGAACAAGACATCATCGCTAAGCAACACGTGCAAAGGAAACATTGGATCCTTATTGCACCGCTCCAGAGCCTATTATGCAAACTCTAATCTCTTGTCTGGGTCATCCTCAGTTAGGTGGTTGCAGATGCAGTTTATGCGGATGTCACTTGTTTTCACACAGCGCCCGTAATTTGAACCTCTGATTGACAGCTGCCATTGTCTGTAATCGTCGAGTCTCTGTCATATTTTGTAACTAATTGAATTTTTGTCAAGTTAAAGAGGATTTCAGTTTTATTTTTTTTTAGATATTTTGCCTTACTTTAAATATGGGTCTAACAGGTTTGTTTGATATTCTAAATTATTATATTTCAAATAGTCCGGACAGGAGAAGGTCGTTGGTAGCTACGCCACTTATAGGCGTACAAGGTCTGATGCAGAATGGTCTAACAGCGTGAATTTCTATAGCAAACAAGCAAACGAACATACATAATTTCTGCTTTATTAAAAGGTAACACGCTTTGAACCTTTAGAGGCAGAATATTTGCAATACCTAAAATTATAGGCAGTGCAGTAAATAAAAGAATTATCTCGTTTAATTGTCAATATCATGTTCACAGCCGACACAGCGTTGTTACTGCGTATCGTCATATCAACGGACATGCGTTAGTCAGCTTTAGCATGTCATAACTTCCAAAAGCCAATCACAAATATGGAAATAAACTAATAGCAGATTTGTAATTGGCTGATTGAATTTACGTCATATTGACGCATGCGCAGATAATGCACACCTGCTGAAAAGCGCATTCCTAGTAAGGAAGTGTATATAGCGCTTTCACTATTAGCAAGTACAGTACATTTATTTTCAAGGAACAGTTCAGTTTGCTTCTTTGCAAAGCAGATAATTCTTTTCCCACTCTTAAACCACAAATTACACGAAGTGATCCATGTTTTATATCCTCCAACATTACTTCAACATGAATCACCTAGTAGTATTAAAGAATATTGCTAGGGTCGCCTTTAGCATCCAAGTTAACTTTTTTGGGTGGAGGGAGCAGGAGTTTTCCTTCCTTATATAAAAGCTGCTTATTTCAGCACACCATAATATCTGGCAACTTTGTCGGTATTTTAAATAAGTTGCGGAGTACCAATTTGTGCTCGGAATACCAAATAAAATCCTGTTAGTTCAGAAAGGGAGACGGGACAGGACCATGAGGAGGTGCCGTTGTTTAAAATTCTGTTTCCTCTGCAATAACATGCACACAGGGGGAAATAAAAGATGACGTAAGTCGCAAAGTACCGTGGGAAGACACAGTTTAAAAGGAAATTGAAGTTCTCATTTTCTTCTTCTTTTTTTTTTTTGCTTTTTTCGCAGAAAGGGGGGAATAAAAATCATAACATTATTTAAATTCCCATGGTGTATACATAAATCGTTTTGCATGTTGCTGTGCGGATGCGCGTGAACCATTGTTTGGAGTTAAAACACAAGGAAGTCATCTGCATATCAACTTTTATGACTTCATTATAGCATATTGTACTAATAAGAGTGTATTGTAATTTGAAAAATATTGCACTTTACCGTGCCTCAAGAATACAATAGAACAGAATTTCTGAAGACAATTATATAAAATTATCAAGATGAAAATTATAAACGCGTTTCGGAGTTCTTTTTTTTTTTTTTACATAGCAGCACAAAGCAATATGGACTTTTGTTACTGTTTAGTACTCTATCCTTAGTAACATATAAGTATTGTGTGTCATTTTTCGGGTAACTCCAGATATTGAGAGCGTTGATGAAAATATCGGAAGGAGTAAATTTATTGGTAAAACAGTTTCTTAAATTTGGTGTTCATATTTTGAGGGAAAAATTTTTTTTTCTTTGTCTTATTTTCAAAATGTTGTCTAGGACATCTATTAAGGAAAAATAAAAATAATTTGAAACAGAAAGAATTAAATGGAAGTTGTACCAAGCAATCTTTAAATACAATTTAGGAAGTCCATTTTTAAAATTCAATAATTATTACCATCATAAGCATGTCTAAAATAATTTACTAATTGCTACAGTAATAATGTTGTTAAATTTAATTGATGTTCTATGAACCAGCCTTTGGCCTACACGTCACAAGTCTATGTGATAGTTTAAAAATACAGTACGATTTTGTTTTAAACAAGAATTATATCACTCAATGGATAAGCATAATACAAGTTTGAAACCGTAATACACCTGTTAGACAACAGCAATAATATTTGCTTAGCATTCGGGAAGTTGTCGGTTCAATCCCAGCGGTCGACCATCCTGACAGGTTTTCCCAGGGACTGGAAATATTAAATTTTAAAATATATGGATATGTAATATGCTATCTTTCTCCTAATTACAATCCTGTGTTGGATTTCAAGAATACTGTTCAATTAAATTACATAATATAACAAATTCCTTCTTGCTTTTTTTCACATTTCTTTCTTTCTTTTTTTTAAAAAAATATTTATAAAGGTCGTGAATTCTAGAACTATCGCAATATATAGATATATTTTTCTGAAACATATTTTCCAAAAACCTAGCCCCTATATTAAATACTGTACATGTGTGTGTGGTTACAATAGGTCGATAGTATCGATCGACTGTAAGGGAGAAATAAATATTGTTTTCAATTCAAACGTAGTAGTAGGTTAAATTGATTTTTTAAAAAAAAATGTTTTATTCAAGCAGGCAAGATTCAACCTATGGCCGCTCTGGGATGTAACCCTTATCATTACAATACATCTTTACATAGACGAAATACGAAATTACTTAAATTACAACAACTAGACGAAATATAATTGAATATAAACATATAAAGAGAAGTATGTGACTTTTAATACACAAAATCAATTAGAAATCCACAATAAAATAAAAACTACATAGTCATCAATAAGGCTTGGATTTCTATTTTCTAAAAAAAACTTTAGAAATATGTATGAATTTGTACCCTTCTGAAAGTACGGGAGTGACCACCAAAGGCTTGAAAATATGACTTTAAAAATTTCCACTGCAGTTTATCCACACGAATACTTTTCACGATCTCTTAATCTCCGTCAAATCATTTCATAATCACTAATAAATGCATTCTCATTTTTAATTGGCCAACCCTTCTATTCCCTTGTTGATAAAACATTATTAAATCAAGGAAATAAACTCCATCCTCATGTTCTGTTTCGCAGTAGGCCTATATTTGTAGTAAATCCCGTTTTTTTTTTAAACTTCATTTAATTCCAATCTATTTCGAAGGGGCCAAATATGACCCAAAAATATGTTTTTATATCACGTTGGCTAAAATACGACTATCATGACATAGTTACACGGACAAAAAAAAACAGGTAATCCTGTTCTTTGAGTAACTATCGAATGTTTTTTTTTATAGGCACGGTTGATTTCAATAAAGTGGGTCGTTTTTATACAACCCCCCCCCAAAAAAAATTATAGATTTCCGTTTTAATTTTACTTTGTATGTCTGTCTGTCCGTACGTAACGCAGACTTGAGTTCAGAGACTTGATTTATACGACCGTTTTAAATCTGGTGCTTGTAAAGCTGACATGTCCTTTCTTGTTTCGTTAGACTTGTACAGATGAACAACTCACGCTAGTTTTTACTTTCACGCACATTTTAGTACGTTGTCATCGGTTCACCTTACGTTTAAATTAAGTACAGCCCTCGCACCGAGAAATGGAACCCAAATGAGGGGGCGTGAATGAACAGGCAAAGTTAAAAATGCACATCATGTTGACTAAATTTAGGAGTGTAAGTTCCTGTTTGTGGTATATCCCCCCCCCCACAAAGAATCGTGTCATAAGTTTTTATTGAAACTGGTGTGATTGATGTAGATATTTTTTTGTGTCTGTATGTGTGTGCGTGTGCGGAAATTTAGCACGCATACACCTATTCACTCACTCATTCACTCCTACTAACTGAAACAAACGGACGCGACCTGCTCTCCAATTCATAGTGGAATAATCTGCTAGGCTCATCTCCTGACGCGATCGCTGTACTTCTTTCTGTTAACGCCCATAAATTCATTTTTATTTTATCTTTACCTTACAAGTTGTTAGAAGCACGACACAACTTGTAACATATTAAATGATCATATGACTATAGTCAGTCAGTATAACAGGTTTTTGTTAATTTTTTTTCGTGTAGACGTTTATATTACCAATAAAAATCAGTGCAATGAAATTTATAAAATCTATTAATCTGTTTTAATTAACTTAGGCATGGAAAAAATAGATCAGTGTAAAAAAAATTATAACTTCCAAAAAAAATGTCAAGAATATACATATACATACACTCCCAAATACAGATATTATGAAAAATTTTACACAATACAATTACATTGTACACTGTTAAAAAATTTTAAACTACTTTGCTGGAAAAACACCTGACAATTGGTGGATAAGAAATTTCCAGCAGATTTACTAACGAATTTAAAAAGAAAAAAATCAGTTTGCAAGACTATTTAAACAAGGAATAGTTAAAAATTTCACGACTATTATTCAGATTCATATTACTATTATTATTATTTAATGTGTTGTTACCGGAACCAAAGCAGTCGACAGATAAATATATCGGGAAATTTGTTAAATTTCTTTGTTTAACTGGGATCTAAAAAGTTTTTAAATTTAATCTCTCTCTCTCTCTATTTCTATCTATCTATCTATCTATCTATCTATATATATATATATAT
>JAGDQP010000492.1:0-34277 GCA_022664845.1 Lepisma saccharinum | reverse complement strand
TATATATATATATATATATATATATATATATATATATATATATATATATATATCTGTATCTATTTATCTATCTCTGAATAAACAGATGTAAAAAACAGACAGGATCGAACTTAATGGACTGTTACTCCCTTGTACTTCGAATCTATAGCAGAAATCGGAAAGGTTTCTAAACTGTTCGATTACTTTTTTGAGAGTGTGTGAGAGAGTTCTGGGAGTAGTAGGGTGGTGGGAGGGCTCTTAACTCTCCTGTTTTTTTTATCTCCTCTCCGTCCTTTCAGTAAGACCCTTACTTAACCAGTTTCCCGGACCCTAGCATTAACATTCTGAGGGCAGCCCGTTGGCGCATCCTGCCTCTAGTTACGATAAGAGAGGGGAGAGACCATGAGGAAGTAGCGTTCGGTCACACGGATACAGCTTCCGTACTTTTTTCAGTGTGTGTGTGAGAGAGAGGGAGAGAGAGAGAGAGAGAGACTAAAAAAGCACTCTTCCATTCCATGTTAAGTTGATTCGTTCGATGGATGCTGCGAACCAAGCACTTGATGGAAGAACTTGGAAGAGATGAAAACAAGAGGCGAATAAAGAAAGAGAGACATAATGTTGCTACTCCACATCCATTTGTGTTCTGCATTAGTGATTGTCTACACCTATTAAGATCATGTATCCTATTACTTATATTGCATTCTATTTCTTTTTTCTTTACTGTTCGTGATCAGGTAATAACACACAGTGGCGATTCCAGAAAGAAAGTGCGCGTTCCACTTAAGGACGAGGGCGAATAATTTATTTTGTATGGCACTCTTTCAACAATTTATCTCAGTAAAAGCTTCGATTTGTTTGCAGACAAATTAATTTATAAAAAAAACATCAAGTTTTAGGAATACCGGTGTCATATTTCATGATAACACATAACAATATAAATATGTTAAATTTATAATTTAAAAAAATGACGGAATTACTTTCTATGGCTTACGAAACTCGCAAGTTCATCGCCACAGTAACAAACGTTCTCCACAGAATTCTATTATGATCAAGTCCAAACCGGTTTGCATCACAAATACCTATTTTTTGAAGATCCCTTCTAATATTATCCTCCCAAAATCGTCTCGGTCTTCCCAACGGTCTTTTCCCATCCGGCTTACCAACCACGATGAAATATAATCTTCGTTTCTCCCCCATCCGAGCTACATAGTCTGCCCATCTTAGTCGTCTTGATTTCGTTATTCTTACAACATCGGTGGAGTCGTACAGTCCGTGAAGTTCTTCATTATGCAGTCTCCTCCATTCCCCAGTCATTTCTTCCCGTTTTGGCCCGTATATCTTTCTCAAGACTTTATTTTCAAAAATTCGTAATTTGTGTTATTCTGCTAGGGTCGTACTCCAACTTTCGCAACCGTAAAGTATTATCGGCGAAATAAGAATAACCGCTCTGTATATTTTTAATTTTAATTTCCTTGATATTAATCGCGAGGTTAAGAGTTTCTGGACTCAGTAGAAACATGCGTTTCCCGATGCTGAGCGACTTTTTATTTCTTCCGTCACTTCGTTTGTCTTTGTTGCATATGCTTCCGAGTATTTAAATTGTTTACTTTCTCTATGTTCTCATACGTAATTGTTATGTATCTATTTCTTTCATTCTCAGTGTTTCAACTTGTTATCATGTGTTTTGTTTTCTCAATGTTTACCTGTAGACCTATCTTATCGCACGCTTCTACTAAGACATCAGTGTTACTTTGTAGTGATTCTATATCGTCCCCTTTAAAATCTATATCATCCGCATATACGAATAGTTGATTCAAGCCATTCAATGATAGTCCTTTTTTGTTCCCTTTAAATTTTAAAATCGCATATTCTAAAGCAAAGTTAGACAGTAGTTGTGACAAGACATCACCTTGTTTCAATCCGTTGGGAATCTAGACACTATCTGACATATTATTACCTATCCGTACTCTGCTTATGGGGTCGTTGAAACGCATCCTATTCATACCTATTCATTCTCCTATTAACAAATCCATATTTCTCATACAGAGCATGAACGATAGCACTTGCTTCCATTTTCTGGAACGAAAAGAAAAAAGACCTTTTATTGACATCAATAACAGGAGCAAACATGCACAAGGACATTCATACACGAATAAAAGAAAGCGGGATATCAGGCAGAGAGAGGGATATCATTCTACACATTCCATTCATTGGGAGCAACGTACGACGTATTACCATCGGGATAATCAGCAAAACATGGACATCACAAGCAGCTAAATTCGCTTTCTATTTGAACTTTGACCCGCCATAACCTTTTTATTACTGGAGCTCTGCAGCTAGGATTTCACAGGTGTACTATACTCGTCACTAGCTTCAATTTAAGGTATCACTTGATGAGCAACTCGAGTCCTCACTTCGGGTACTTTACTTGTCAGTACTTTGTAACATGTTAGAAGTAATGAGATTCCGTGGTAGTTATTACAGTCTGGTTTATCGCTTTTTTTTTCAACCGGAACTGTTATTGAGGTTTCCCATTGCTTTGGAAGCTCCTTCTTTCTCCATATAGCACTTATCAATTTATGTAGTTCCTTGATTAGTGCCGTTCCTCCCGCTTTAATTAATTCGGCTGAAATATTGTCTGTTCCTTGTGATTTGAAAATTTTCCATTTCCTTACTGGCATTTAGACATCGACCTCGCTAGGTTCGGGAATCCACGGTTCTACGGTATGGATTTCAAATTCCTCTGTTTGTTCCCCGTTGTGTACATTAAGAGGTTTGTCGAAATAACTTTTCCACACATCGACAATTTTAGTCGGATCCGCCTGAAGATCTCCACGTTCATTTCTAATCATTCCTAACCTCGGCTGGTAACCTTTTCTTAACGAGTTTACCCCTTTGTATAGATCTCGTATGTTATTTGTCTTCCCGTTTTCCTCTATCTCCTGAATCTTCTGCGTCAGATACTCTCGCTTTTTGTTTCTGAACCCGCGTGTGGCGTTTCGTTTCGCGTTACTGTAGTGGTTGGAGTTTGCTTCGGTTTTATTACTTAGCCATCATTGCCTTGCTTGTTTTCGTTCCTCTTGAAGTTTAAGGCATTCTTCATCAAACCAAGACTTGTTTATTTGTTATTTCTTCTCACCTACACGTTCCTTCGCTGCGTCCTTCACTATATCAGGAATTGCCTCTCACATCTTACTTACATCAATTTCATTATTAATGTCACTTTTATTACTAGTAGAGTCGGCTAAGATTTCGAACCTATTTGAGATTTCTAGTTGGAAATCTGCTTTTACGCTTGGGTTATATAATCGTTTATCTTCGATCCTTTGCTTTCTCTGTTCGCAATTTATAACTTCTCCTTCACTTCTGTGATCACTAACTGATGGTCGGTGTCAGCTTCTGCTCCTCTGTAAGACCTAACATCCATTACGTTGGTGTGTCTTCTTCTATCTACTAATGCATGATCGATCTGGTCGAGTGTTATACCGTCCTGAGATACCCATGTGTATCTGTATGTCTTTGTGTTCAAAGTACGTGCTCTTTACTAGTTGGTTTTCGACATAGTTGAAAAATATAGAAAATATCCTTCACTGTAAAAATAGGAGACACAACGTTCATCCAGAAAATGGAGGCAGCTGAGCTGCCTCCACTTTTTGGATTAACCTACATTCAGCCAGTTTTCGGTTGAACGTTTTACTTTCCGTAAAATTTCAAAATGCGTGTATACATTACATATATATGAGTGTTCCAACGTATTTCATTCAATCCGAGCATTTTTTAAAAGTAGAAAAGAATAAAAGGAAATATTCCTTTAAAATTAAAAAAAAAAAAAAAAAAACTTGAAGTGGTAGGGTTTCGATCCAGGGTCCGCTAGCATACTGGTCAGACGCTCTAACCACTTCGCTACGAAGACAGTTGGTGACTTTGGCTTTCCGAGCGAGCTATGATTGTACTGTGAAGGAGGTTAATTATTAACACGCTTTTGATTTTACTACGAGGAATGTCTCGTGAAAAAAAAGGAGATGCTTTTGCTACAGTGTAAAGATTTATACCCAACTTAATTTCTCGGCCCACCAGTAAACTATTTGCTGTTCATAGTGTAAAGGCAATGTAAACACTCAAAATGGCGGGACGTTCAGTGACAAGCAAGTAACGTTACTCCTGTTACTGGATTATAGAATATCCAACTAAGGCTTAACATTCATCCACAAAAGGAGTAACCTCAAAATTTCCTGTTTAGCTTACACTTCGATTAGAAAATGACCGAGTTTTAAGCGGAAAATAAGTTGAACGTTCACGGACAAATCACTTTGGCCAGTTTCAACCCATTTTCAGTTAACGTTAAGTTATTACAAAGAAGATGTTTAACTTTAAAGTGGAGTTAATCTTACCAATCTTTCCACTAAAAGGCTTACACTATATCCACGTTTAAGAGTAAATACAACAAAACGCTAATTTTCGACTTTTATTTCTCCATAAAGCGGAGTAACTTTCATCCATTTCGTGTTTCCAATTTTTACAGTGTTGGTCTATTCCATCTGCACCCCATTTTCACGAAAATCCTTGATCCACCACTGATAACACAAAAAAATATTGTAAACACCTCAATTCGTATAACGGAGAGAGAAATTTTAAGAAAGTTAAATCTTTGTTTCTTATCGAATGTTTGCTTTTCTTAAGCTAAAATGTTATTTTTTTTTTTTTTAATTGTTCGTAACGTTCTAAACGAACTTCTGAGCTTCTAAGGACGGAATTTACAGTTTCTGCATTGCTGTGTTCAGTGAACTAACTGAATTCGAACCGGCAACCAAGCATATAAACGGTGGTAATTTTTGGACAACCAAGAAACCTAAAAAAATGTTAGTGATAATGGTTGCTGCTTATAAGGAGAGCTGAAACTGGTCATTCGGGTTCAGTTTTGGACCGAGTCTTAGCTTCGAACCCGTCCTGACCCGATAACTCAGAGGACAAAGAAGAATTTATTATTATTTCCTTGCGTTTGAACAGTATTTTTCACGGGTGACCAGAACCGGATATGTTTCCCCAGAGCACGAAAACTACGACGCTAAAATTCCCAGTTAAGTATATTTCTCAGACCGGGTTGCCTGGTAACCTATTTTCGGGTTAGGCTTGGTCACCAAAAGCGACATCGTTTCAGCTTTGCTTATAAGTAACTAGTTGCGATGCTCACCCTTCGTCGCGATCATGGATTCTGCCAGGATTTTGTTTCAGGGGAGTGGAGGTAAATAGAGTTTTATATGTTTTCTACAGATTTTGAACTGAAAAAAAAAAAAGTTGGATAGGTCACTCGAGAATTTGGAGAGGTTACACCCCCCATTGGGAGGGTCAGGCATAATCACTGGCCGGGATGTAATTTTATATATTTTGAGTAGATTTCATAACCAAGCATATCTGGAAACGTTCGCGGCTCCATGGTCTCTCCCAGTGTTCGATTTGTAGCGGGGGATGGTTGGGATTATTCCCCTCTCGGCAAAAATTTTCTCTTGTACTTTCTACAGATATATGCCTCTATGACGATTCCAAAATACCATATAATACATATATCACTAATTCTTCCCCCTCTCTGGAAATCGAACACTGGTCTCTCCACAATTTCTGAATACGTGCCAGCGCCGGTAGGCAGAATGTGTGCTTTATGTATTTGGATTTCGACCAAGTAAGAGCACACTGTTAAAAAAAATTTCCTGAAAAATAAAATCAGGCAAGAAAGACAAATGACTGTATAAACATTTGTAGTAATGTTACTGACAAAAATCAGAACTCCTATCAGGAACCCTATCAAAATTCAAACTTTGAAAATTTCCCGAAATTGATTATTAAAAATTCTTGTAACTTTCCTAAATTAAGATAGAGATGTGATTCTTGCGTCGTTGTGAAGGTCTTGGACATATCTTTCACTTCATATGCAACACTTGCTCCTTTCTATGAAACTGAAATTTTGACCTTGAACTTTGATCTTTTGACCTTGAATAGCAAAAAAATAACTTTACCTATGATCTTTGTGAAACTTTCGGTAAATAATGGTCTTTTATTCGTGAAGACTTATGCAAAGTTCCATAATGGGACACCCATGGAAAAGTTACAAGAATTTTGAATAATTAATGTGACCCTAAATTTCAGGAAAAATTCAAAGTTTGAGACTCCAGAAATATATGAGAGAGGAATACAATATTACATTTTTGAGTGTTTCTCATCTGACCGTACTAACATGCCAAAATTAATATAAATCTGAGATGGCGAGGTACATTTTTCCCTTTCTGTGTTAATCTGACATAGAATGACCCATATATTAATTTTTCAAAATAGCGTACACCTGTAATGACAACCTGAAACAATGAAATACCAGAAGGCATTGTCTGCACTAGCCATGTTTTTGAACACGCTATCCTTCAGAACTTAGAAGGTAATTTAGATTCATAAACATGGTAGTCTGTTGGTGCTAAGTCCTAGGAATATGGCGGTGCGGTAGTATTTAATACCTCAGGTCAGTCAGTTTCTCTCTCGTAATTCTTGCCACATGGGTTTAGTTTTGTCTACAAAGAGCAGAGGACTTCCATAGTGACCAAAGGCGATTGCTTTGTACGTCACTGCTAGTGCATTTCGTCGTTTTGTCCATAGTACGTCACAGGGGCAATGGTTGTCAGCAGAAGAAAAGAACGGTTTCTAATTATGGGAACAAAATACTCACGAAAAAAAAAGATTCTCAACTCGCTTCATTTTGGAGACACATGGGGCGAGGGGTCTATGTGCGAGGCCAAGATTGATTTCTTAAACCATAGACCAAAGTAAAACTACATATATTTGATTTGTATCAATATCGTTGATATTAGAAATTAAAAATTAACGTCATTGGTTTTGACAGTGTTTCCAACTTAATATAATGTGTTTTAGTTGCAGCCTGTTGGATATATGGTATGCCCTAATGACAATAAACACAATATATGACGCACGAAATGCAGTGTTTCCAATTGTGAATAATAAGCAAAGTTGAACGTTGAAAAAATCTATTCAGAACTGTTATTTACAACACAATTGGCAACACTGCATTTTGTACTTCATATGTTATTTCTATCATCACTAGTAGGGGATACCAAGAATTATCCAATAAACTGATGAAGTGCTATTTGAATTTATATCAGGTTGTTAATATTGTCAATCCTATGATATCATGCAATTTTGAATATCCATCCTATTAATAGAAATCCACTCCTCAAAGACGTAAATTAATTTTAATACTCCGATTATGATTTATTGATAAATATTAGTTGTATTTACCATGGTAACAAGTCGATTTTGGACTCGAAGTTGGGGTCCACATTGCTCACAAATGAATCGGATTTTGACCAATGTGGAAGATAACTTTTTTTCTTGTTTTGGTGAAAGCAGGGATTCCGCGAGGATTTTTCAGTTTGGGGGGGTAAAGTAAAAAATGGGAGGGTGTAAGTAGAGTTTTGCACGGTTTCTATATTTTTTTAACCGTAATAAGTTGGGGGTGCTCTCGAGAACTTGGGGGGTGACACCCCCACAGTGGGGTCTGCTAGAATCACTGGGTGAAAGCAATCAGCTACCAAAATCTGTCCCTATAACTTGGAATAACTCTGAATATTTCTGTACTTTTACTCAATTGATACAAGCGTTTGTCCCCCTCCTGTCATCTAGTGGTAAAGTCTATCACTACGTAGTAGCACTAAGGAGAAGGTTCAGATATCAATTCTGTTCACAATGACTATTCCATGTTCACACTGACTCTGTTCCCTTCAGACGAATATCGGGTTCATACCTAAAATAAAGGCACAAGATCTTTCCTACTAGTGATTATGAAGTATTTTCTATCGTTATTGTAATTTCAAATCCTGAAACTACTGTTTTTGCATGGAATTAAAAATTTTGAAACGTACCACTCATCTTCTTTAAGCTATTTATAATCATCTCTTTTCTGCAATTTCAAATAGACGATTTTAAAAATTAATTTGCTGTCTGCATCTCGCAGCTGAACTGTAGGGACTTCCTATCAGATCTGGAGGTGACATTTGAATCTTCGGTGCACTACACACACTTTTAATTTCGAAAATATCCGGTATTAGTGCTTCAGTAACATTAGAAAGTAATACATTATTAGTTATTTAGTTATCAAAACAAAAGTTTAGATATTTTGTTCCTTTTGCGTTCATAGATGGCTGAAAATGTCGTTTTATAACTTTGAAAATATGAAAAGTAAAATATGGATGTTTCATATTTTGTGTTTCTTATATTTTTAATTTAAAATAACTGTTCATAAAATCAGTGTTAGAAATAGACCAATTGTGAAAACTATTTCCTTGAACACAAGTAAAGATTACAGATAACATTAGCAACATGTAAGAGTTTTAATACATTCAAATCTTACTGTATTACATGTGATTAGTGTAACTAGCTATTTCTTAAGCATTGCTTTTCTGACTTATGATACTTTTTAGAAACATCTATCGAAGAATGGCAAATACAGTCTTAATAGCTCCAAGCACGTATAACTCGATTACTCGCGATTATTAATCTCAAACCACAATTGCCCCTAGTTGAAACACAGACTTATAAAATGTGGATTTTGATTTTCTCTGACAAAATAGCTACGAATTACAACAGTTCTCAGGTATAAATAATAGTTACCAGTCTTTGTGATTCATATCTACAATATGTCTCTTCGGAGGAAATGGACTAGGAAATACAAACAGTTTCTTTCAGACCACAATTGTCCCCACTTGACCCTATACTAACAACATATCTTATCTTGGAACGTTAGACGATATGTCAGAAATAGAGTATAATTAGAAATAAACCTTGTTGTGTTCAATAAACTTCAATTCAATTCAGTTTCTTCCCCCTGACATTTCTTAAGATTTTTTTTCTCTCTGATCATTAGGGTCATCAAGTCTTATGTCATGCTTGTCGTGGTCTGGCGACGTCTCTGCTTCAGGTCCTCTCTCTATAGATCACTCAGCATCTGTGATATTTCCTGTAAATTACATGATATGTACTCTTTGCTTCTTATACGAGTAGTCTTTGAAAAAAAGGTAAAATGGCGACAACTAACTTCAAATATGGTGGTACTTCTCTTGTAGTTTTGAACAAATAGATCCAGAAATAAAATAAAAAAGAGAGACAAAGGGCAGGGGAGAATTCTCGTGACCCAGAGAGAAAGACAAGGACATGACAATATACACGTATTTCTCTGAATGAGGTGTCGTTAGAAGAAGAAAAATAAAAAAATATATAACTTGGCAACAGAGACACGTTAATGTACTAAATACACAGAATATAATCACCGCCCGTCTTTGTTTTCCTTTTCTTCTTCTTTTTCTATACGACCATCTTTAATAAATCCCAACACTCTTTCTGTCACACGTGACAGGTCATGGGAATCGTTCCTTGAATTTTTTATATGAATGAAAGCGCTCCACTGCACTGCACCATCTCATAATTTGTGTGTGTGTGACCTCTTCGAATCAAAACGGATATAACATCATACAATTTTCCCTTTTATACGTGAACGAGGTCAGTTTCTATACAATGTAATGGAATTATTTTTTCTCTCTAGCTTTACGAAATAATAGTACTTTTAGTGATAAGTTAGGGAGACGATTCCGCAAGATAGCTCTTCAGGGGTTTGAAGCGGGGAAAAGTTGAAGGTTATTCTCTGGCGACATTCAGCTGAGAGTGGGAATCTCTGCAACACGAAGATGGTTACTTAGATTTGAATCTGAGATCCTTTGACCATGAAACAACATAAATGCCGCAGAAAAAAAAAATAAAAGCCTTTTTACAAATTTTCTAGCAGAAATGGTCGCCATTTTGGTATAAAAAACGTTTTCTTTTTTAGAAACATCGCTATAAATTTTATTTGGATTGTAGAAGAATAAAATAAATTGGTCTCCAATGAGAAGGGGTGTGCACGTGGAGCCCACAGACTTCGGGAGTATTGACACCTGCTTAAATGAGGGAACTATGCGAGGGACGTATTAGATTGGCATTTTCGGACATTTCCCGTGAAGGGATTTTGTCGGATTTTGAGTATATTATATGAGGAAGGATACCGGTTACGTGTGTGTAAGAATTGAGACGTTTTCACAAAACGTGGTATCTACAAAAACCTGTTTTTTCAGGAGAGCTGTGTTTTATATATAAAATACACCCATATAGACACGAAAAAAATATCATATTTCAACATCTATTTACTGACTACATGATTTGCCCGCCCGTTGGTGCGGGGTGAATGAAATATGTTGTCACCCATCTTGCCGATGGGGGATGAACTTGGACTTAAACAGCATCGGGAGTATTACTATTCATCTCAGCGACCACGATTTTCCATTATTGTTACCACCGCTATTGGAATTCAATAGACAATTAGATGGTCGATTATCTCTTAAGATAATAATTTTAGAATCAAAGTGATATAACAACTTCCCAGTTCGGTCCAGTGTCTGATCATGTGCGAGAAATAGAAATGACTTCCCGGAGTAAGTGTCCGTTTTCCCACCCCTTATTTCCGGGGCTGGCAATCAGCATCTTAATGAACTCTAATTTTCTTCTCAGTACGAGCTCAAATTTCGACACTGATTTGAGTAAAACTATATTGAAATATTCGTTGAGTATTTATTTAATAAAACTCGACGATTCATTTGTTAGCTTTCGTAGTAACACTGTCAGGAAACCTTTTGTGTGTGGGGGGGGGGGGGAGTAATTTGGCGGCTCATGTAAAGACCCCAATTAATTTTGATATTTAATGATTTATACTCAACATTATTGTAATCAAATCAATCTTTCGATCTCGAAAGAGCTTTATTGTCTAAAGTACATAGGTTGTGAAAGTCTTTCGTATGCGTATTCGACCCTAGTCGTTTAGAGATACTGCTTTTCTAATCATATTTTTTGTTTCATTGTTGCGGCAGATTTTTTTTTTAACACCTGTTACCGTGGTTTTATTCTGTTGAATTTTGCAATAGAGTTTCGAATTATTTGACCAACTCAAAATTCTACCGGGATAAATTTCGACTTATTTCTTGGACGAATTGAAGATTGTTGATAGGTATATCCTATCAGCTAAACTCTAGTAAAATGACTGAAGATATTGAAGACCCTTGGTGCACTCCAAATAACCCACGAATAGTCACTTATGAAGATGTCACGGCAGCATGTTTCAAAATCAGGAGTGGAATACCCGTTACGCCATGTGTTCGATCTCACATGTGTGGGATGCTTGGTATGGAGCTGTACTTGAAGAAAGAGTTCCTGCAGTACACGGGTAGTTTCAAGGAAAGAGGCGCTCTCTATTCGATGCTTATGTTAAATGAAGAGCAAAGAAGAACAGGTGTGATCGCAGCGTCTGCAGGCAATCATGCTCAAGCTATGGCTTATCACGGAAGAAACCTGAGAATCCCTGTGACAGTGGTGATGCCAGTCATTGCTCCTATCTTGAAGATCCAGCGATGTCTCCACTTCAAGGCAAGAGTCATTGTTGAAGGAAAAGACATGGCAGAAGCCAAGACTCTTGCACTGAGGAGAGCAAGAGACGAAGCACTTGTGTACATTAATGGATACGATCACCCACATATTCTAGCAGGGCAAGGTACCTGTGGCCTTGAAATCGTGGAGCAAGTACCGGACGTTGACGCTATTCTGATGGGTGTTGGCGGAGGTGGTCTTCTCGCAGGAATTGCACGAGCTGTCAAGGGCGTCAGACCAAATTGTAAAATTTATGCCGTGGAATCTGACAGATGCCCCGGATTCGCCAATTCTCTCAAACATGGCAAACCCACTTTCACTCCTTGTGAAAGAACGTTGGCTGATGGTTTGGCTGTGCCTTTGGTTGGCTTTAATTCTTACGTCACAGCAGCTCCTTTGGTGGATAGAGCGATCGTCGTGAAGGATGAGTGGATCCCACTGGCTATTCTGAGACTCGTCGAAATGGAGAAAGCTGTTGTAGAGGGAGCTGGAGCAAGTACACTTGCCGCAATTTTATCTGGACAAGTAGATGAGCTGAGAGGTAAAAAAGTGGTATGTGTCCTCTCTGGTGGTAATATTGACACCACAGTTTTGGGAAAATGCCTCGATCGTGGACTGCAATTGGATGGAAGAATCAATAAATTCAGTGTCGTCATTTCTGATAAAGCTGGAGGCCTCGTCGACCTTACCACGTTGCTCTCCAATCTTGGCGTCCAAATTAAAGATATTCTTCGAGAGCGAGCCTCACCAGAAGCAGATGTGTTTACTATCCAGGTGAAAGTACTCTTCGAAACGGTTGACAAGAACCATTCTGAAAAGGTTAAAGGAGCTATCGTGGACAAATATCCCGCAGCACGATTCTATGACTTCCCAATGCCTGCAACTTTGGAGCGAGTGTAAGAACTTCGTGGCAAGAGGACAATGAAAGTCAACGAGGAACATCGATACAGAGATGACGTACACAATTTATTTTGATTCTTAAAAGTCAGAATAACATAACATAAAAAGAAGAAGAAGAAGAGGAGCTTCGAAAATGTAGTCTTTATTAGAGTTTGAAATCCTTTGTCAATAGACCTGACAGTTTCACTGATTGGGTATAAAGTACACTTACTCATATATAAAATTTTGTAATAAATTTTTCTATTTTCTTTGTTAATAATTTTTTTATACATATAATTTTCTCTCCTTTACGGTGATTAATTTAATTTTAAATTGGTTTCAAATCTTAATTATCTAAACTGTCTATAACGACAAACAGATCCAGCTCGCGCTGGACTTTAGATACTCCCTTGGATCTTTCAATTTAGTGATAATACAATTAGGTTAGGTTAATTCGTAGTATTTCTAAGATTAATAAGTACTAAAAGTTAGTTACTTTGAGCCGTCCTTAATTTTGTTTCAGATTAGTTAATGTTAGGGTTAGGATAGATTAGGTTATGTTATCCGGTGTGGTATCTAAAGTCAATCCGAAATTCGTTGGCAAAAGTTCTCTATATCATATTCACTAGTTAAGAAAATATAATTATTTAATTTCTCTCCCTGCTGTTTTAGTGGACATCCCCAAAAATGTTTCCCTTTCAAATTCGCATTGTCTACCTGTAATACCTCACCCAGAGCAGGAAAAGATAATCCTTCCAGATTTAGGTCGAGACTTGGATGTATCCGATTGTTTTCTCTTATGGCATGCACTCCATCTGTAACTGAATGAATGAACTGAAGTTGTTTCAATGATAGATCATTTAGCAGTAGTATTTTATACGTCCAACAGATGTCAGTGCTTATAAAGAGTAATGAAAACTCATGTTCGAATCTTCAATTCGTTGTTGCATACATAAAATAATTTATAAAAAATAAATTCAGCATTACTGTTACCTATTAAGAAACTTAATCACTATATCAAGGGTATACTACACTAATCACTGTATGAAGGGTAAGAAACCATACCAACCTAACCCATTTTTACTACTTTTAAGAAAAACCGTTTTAATTTTTCGATATCTTCTACATAATCATTACAGTTGGATTGCATGAGGTTACTTTTATATGTTCGATTGCATTGTATTCAATAAACTATATATTGGCTGTAAAATCATTTCCAAAATCTAATTACCTTTTAACCTTAATTATATTCTTTTAACATATTGCTGTACAACCCAAAGAGAGGGTTAGGTTAGGGTAGTTTGGTTTAAAACTCTTTGTATATTCATAAGCGTTTTTCTCTTTCCTTATATGGTCAAGAAGCTGTATATATTTGTTTTATCTTTTCAACCATATCTTCAATTCGATTCTTCAGTTTAAATGTTTGCCTATCAACCCTTCTCAGCGTTTCCACTCCTAGCATAATTATGTTAAACCTAGCATAGTTTACACTGCTTTAGCATGTAGCATAATGTCATCCACCTAGCACAATCCATCATTTTAACTGAGGAAACCAAATCTCTCTCTTTCTCTCTCTCACGACCAACAGAAGACCGGCAATATGGCCGCCAAATTTCAAAAATGCATTTTGACGTTGTACTCTTTTAATTAACTTTTTAAAAATTAATAGCTACGCTACGCTACGGCATAATCCTCTCCTATTTGAGTAGCAACGCTATTCTAAATAGTTTCCTTATCGTCTCTTATTGTCCCTAGTTGTACAAAGACTGCAAAGACACTCGAGCGAGTAACGAATAGTTTGGCAGATATAGGCCAGTATTTGTCTTCACAAATATAAGTGAGGGTTTTCCATAAAGTGATTGCATCTACCAAACTATTTGTTACACAGTATTGTGGCTTTGCAGTCTTTGGAAGTACTGTCACGTATGTTCATGTAGATATTTTGAGTAATAAATAACTCTTCGAACCGAAACTGCGGAAGCTGTTGCAGCAGCTGCCTGGGCTATCTTCCTCTTGCCCCAAACTTTAATGCTATCTAGCGGACAAACACGGCCTTACACCCACAAAAATTTCAACGATACTTTAAAAGAAAAATTAGGTTACTCTGAGCTTATTTGTATCAATATGATATGATATAAATTGGAAGTTCAAATGTGATGTCATCGGATTTTACAGGGTTGTAAACCTAACATAAAGTGTTTTTTTTAAATGGTACTACGTTGATTTTTTAATGGTGCTACGTTAATATTTCGTATAAACATCATATGTGAAAAACAAAATGCAGTGTTGCAAACTATAAAAAAATATTGATACACAATGTATAATATCCTAAATGAATATGTTTATCCTCAAGGCTTGATTTTCAATGTCTATCCCATTGGTACAACTCCCAAAAGTTAAATTTAGACTTTCATGCATAACTTAGGAGTAATCGGTAAATATTAATTGTATTTGCCATTGTAAAGAGATAATTTTGAGTTCGAAGTTGGAAACCCAGTCTGTCGAAAATGAAGCTCGACAATTGATAAAGATCTTTTTCTTGATTTCCTGTCAGGTCGAGTGTTGTTACAGCCTGTAACTTCATTATCAATCTATTTTATTTTTAATCCAAAGTAAATAAGAAAAAAAAATTGTCCGTTTCATGGCAAATCTCTTTAATAATAATATTTTAAAAGCACATGGAAATTAAAATAAGTTCCTCCACCATACAGTCCAAATCTAGCCCCTTGATCTTTTGCAGAGATTTCCGTTTCAAGTGTGTGTTACGTACTTAGAAGCAACGATTTTCATTGCCTGTTTCCTGGATGTCGTGATCGGAATCCACTCTCATTTAAGGTAGCTTCCCCGGCATGTACATTTTCTCCCTTTGCTTTCACGATATGAATTAATCCGCGCTATTAATTCAATAGAATAGATTTATTATGTCGTTGAATCTCTTTTTTTTTTCATTTTCATTCTACTCGAAGAAATAGTGTTTAGTTTCGGAAGATTCTTTTTAGAATTATTATTTCAAGAAGATTGAAAGTTGCATTTTAAAAGAAGGGGAAAGTATTATCCTTTAGATAAATCTACTCTGCGATAACTTTCACTTGTATAACGGATTCTGCAACAAGCGTGACCGTCCTGTTTGTATATTGTGCGATGGTATGTACAGATATCATTGTGTACAAATTAGTATAAATATATAAAGTTTGTCAAGCATATCAATTCCCTTTCTTTACAGAATTGTCTACATGTTTCTAATAATAATAATATATTAAATTTCATGTCTTATAATAAAAATAATAATAATAGGGGTTCCTAAACTATAATGCTAATTTAAAAATGGAGGAAGGGAAGACATATTTAAAATCATTATATCAAATTATAAATAGCAATTGTTATTTCAAATATTGTTAGCTGTTCTTCAAAAGAATGATACAGCATTGCAAAAACTGGCTAGGATAATGTTACATTTTTCTGTGTCGCAGGGTGACTACCACATCCTTCTGTTAAATCAACACAACACATGGTGTTGATTTCTGTAATTCAACACAATGGATGTGTTATCAATATTCATTCAGCACTGTTTGTTATGTTGATTTTTTTTAAAGTGTAGGCCCAATTTTAGTCTTAATTTCAAAATTAAGATGAGAGGTAATCTTAAACAGAAAGCCCCCCAACAGCACACTGCACAGTATTCTTATAATTCTTTGGTTTATTTAAAATTTTCATCCACTTGCATCTTAGATATGAAAATAGATAACCGAAAGCGATGCAAAATGAAATGACAATTTGCATTATCCTTATCTCAATTTTAGCATTTGGGGATTTAAAAAACATAACAAAATATAATCAAAATTCGATATCCAAGTCAGATGAAGATTGTCTCGTAATGAAGTAAGTGTGGGCTTCTTTTGAGGTAATTTTAGTTTTGTGTTTTATCGTTCAACCGTAAGATACCTTGTTTACAGGCGTTTATAGAGAGAAAAATTTACCCACCAGAGTTCTTACAAAATCCAGAAAGTGAAGTTTATCATTTATAATAAACATCAGTTACTAAAGTTACTTAATTTTGCTTTTACTCGGAAATTTATATTAAAAAATACGTTCATCTAAGAGAGTCATGTTTGAAGGCAAAACAGAGCTAACATCTCAACTAGATATTATAGTCTACCAATTGAATGTCGTACAGGCTTTTTTTCGTGAGGGGAGGATATTTCGATAGTTTGAGGGCTAGGATTGTCTGAGGGTTTCAATCTTTATTATTCATTTTGATTATAGATACATAATAATTCTGTACACTACTAAATAAAGCGACTAATGAAAAAAATAACTTAACTATCTAATAAATAAGTTACAACTTTGAGGGGGGGAAAATAAAATGTCATTAAATATGAATGGAATTAGTTGTAAACAGGTTTGATGACATGGTGAGTCGTGAGTAAAAGTGGGTCTAAATAAAAGAACACAAGCGTCAGGTTAGTGAAACAAATGACTGGTTATTTACTGCTCTCGAGCGACTCAGATGAGGAAAGATAAAAACGCCCTGTTAGTATACTGATGAACCACTAGTGTTGAGTTGCATAAACATAAAAGTGACAGATAGAGAGAGAGAGGACGAAATGTTGCGATATCTTGCTTTACAGGGTCGTCGACTTCTAACGTTAAGACGAAAAGAATCAGGAGATGATGGATGCGAGTGTTGATGTATTTCGGAAGTATGCTCTGTGCTGCATCTGGGTGAGAAAGGGTAAAAAAAATAATGCATTTTCCTGTTCTGAGTGCCGATATTTTGATCCAGTGAGTTTAGAGCCATGGTTTCAAAATAAAAATTCTATGATAGAATGTTTCAGGAGCGTCTATCTAGTTTGTATAATAATTTATGAATGCCAGTCAGAGAGAAAATATCGTAGGATGAGAGATTGGTTCTCACTTTTAATCCTCATAATGTACCAGTTAATATTCGCGTAAGATTTACTCTGTACTTACTTCCCCATGAGGATAACTTGTCGGGCCGCCGGTGGTACACCAACCATGATGGCGGGCCACCGGAGGCCCGCCGAGTTTTCCTCATGAGGTTAAGACTGTTCGATTTACTTAATACAAATTCACATCCTTTACAGCTTAACTTATTTAAAAATTTTGTAATAATGAATTCCCGAAAGCTTTTAGATTTTATAATAAAATGGTCAATTATTGAGTTCTTCTAACAAGTTCAATCATTTGTGTTAAATACATATTTATTTAATTAATCGCTTTGAAATGTCTTGGTTATATATTTTACTGTAGTGGGGAAATAAGAAAGTTGATGTCCAACAAAGAAAATTGCCATCTCTTGTTTTAAATCTTATTTAAGTTAATGTTGCTGTGTGTCTGAAACTTCTTTCACTTCAGTGGACGAAATGTCATACTACGCTAATACCAGGATGGTACCTTCAGATTCGGCTCTGGGCGACTTGGCACATCCTCTTCTTCCCTTATCCTAACCAAAACCATAGTTACCTGAAGTTTATGAAAACAATTCAATAAGAAAGAAAATAACCGCTCTAATGGGCTCAAGTGTTTGCAAATATTACCCTGTTAATCACTCATTGACATTACTAAGTTAATTGCATTGAAGCATGTACGTACAAAGTTCTACTAGGAAATGAAAGTGCAAGTGGTGGGATGCCAGTCAGAAGAGCAACAATGCATGAATATTGCTGCAACCTCGGGGAAGAGAAGGTTTCCTAAAGAAGAGCACAGAAAAGAAATATATGTAAACAAAAGGAAGGGTAAACTGTGTCTGGCACTGAAGCATCCTTAGTCAAATGAGATAAGAGGTAATCAAATTAGGGGAAAAAATATAAACTTTCACACAAACTTAACTACTTATGAAAATTCATTGAAAGGTGGAAGTTGGGGTAATAGTAGAAGGAACGTGTTCATATTGTACAACAATTTCATGTATTGTTTCTATTTTTTTGATCTCTTCAATATATAATTGATAGAGTCGGTGGGCGAAGAGACTAAGCCATAAAACACAACGAGAGTTTGCATGTCGTAATGGATACCCAGACGTAGCTAGCGACATCTGTTAGCTAAATGCTAAACTACGTACTGTATGAGGAGAGAGAACATTATAAAAGTTATCTTTGGTATTTGCATCGCGAAAAACAAGTTAGAGTTCCGGTTCTTCTAACAATCGCAAAAGCTCTGGTCCTTTGATAGCATTTTAGCCACGCAAGTAATATTTTTTTATAAAATAGGCTGGCAACACTGACAATTGCAGTGCTTAAGTTTGGAAAAATTCACAGTAGTTATGTCGAATAATGTTTATGCCAAGTTTGGTGCAGCTAGGTTTAACTGAACGGAGGCAATTAGAGGATTTTTGAACCATTGATTTTTTAGAAAATGAGCTGGAAACACTGAACCACTGCACCAATCAGAATGGTTACAGGGGTCCTGAACTAGTTTAGTGAAGACCTTTCCAACGACACCTCAAGCATCTCTCTACACTTTGTAGTTTCTGAGATTCGATTTCTTGACACGGACGAACGGACAGAATGAGTTCGATTTTAAGGTCCTGTTTGTGTTTAGCTCTCAAGGGGCCTTAAAAAACTCTAACCTGATCTTACCAACCTATGTCTGTAAAGTGTATAAGTATTTAAAATGCAAAAGAAAGCAAAAAAAAAACAATTATTTACATATATAAACAAAAAATCTATATATTTTTGGAAAAATAAGAACATGAAAACGTGAGCGGTTGGTGGGAATCGAACCCACATCTCTCGACCAGCAATCCAACACTTTAGCAAGTACATTTAAGCGGCAAATCGGAAACGGGCGGTTTTTCGCGGTCTTTTATCCTTACCTGGATCACCACGTAGTACAGTAATGTAGTAGAGTTTGTGGTTACGCTGGGCGGCAATAGATGGCACCACATACTACAGCAATTCATTTTGACGTAATGAAAAAATACCTCTGTAGGATCTATAAAATAAACAATGATGCATCAGATTACGTACAGATGTCAGTTAAATCTAACGTTGTAGCAACAACGCTTTTCTCGTCTGTGTGACCTTTCTCACATTCACTCCGTCAACATTATTTACATAATAATGGTTACTCACACAGTTTGTTTTTTGTTTTTGTGTTTTTAAGTTTAGATTTCTCTCAAAAATATTGTTTACCTAATCTCAAACTAATTTTTACCTGTAATTGCTTCCATTTCTTCGCTCCGTCAGGTAAAAGCTTTAGTATGTGTAATTTCTGGAGAATCTATTCCGCTTTTCTTTCATCAAATATTAACAGCCTTAATCAGTAACGGTTTAGCGTAAAGAGAATAAGATTACTGTCTTCTTCTTCTTCTTCTTCTTCTTTCAGTCTTTTCCCACCTACGTGGGGTCGACTTTTCTGATGAGTCTTCTTCACAAAGCCCTGTCCTGAACTTCCCCTGACAGATCTTTCTCCCCGAGATCCATCCATTTCCCCCTTGCCCTCCACTTCCATTGCATCACTCTTCTGACTACATAGCCATTTGTTCTCCTCATTACCTGTCCATACCACTGCAGTCTTCTTTCTTGTATCTTCTTAGATATCTCTACAACTTTGGTTGTACCTCTTACTCTCACATTTCTCACTCTGTCTCTTCTTGTTATCCCACACATCCAGCGTAGCATTCTCATTTCGGTGACATCTAATCTCTTGTGCTTTCTTTATTGGTCATGTTTCTGCTCCGTCCATACATCATTGCTGGTCTAACCACTGTTTTGTAAATCATCCCTTTATTTTTCGCCGTGATTCTGCGGTCGCAGAGAACGCCACTTACTTTCTTCCAATTTCGCCATCCCTCTTGCATTCTGTGTGTTATTTCCACGTCCATATCACCATTCCCAGTAACAGTTGAGCCTAAATATTTAAAACTTTTCACTTTATTCAATCGTTCTTGCAACATCACTTCTCCATTTCCTTCTCCGTTAAACTCAATAAACTCAGTTTTCTTTCTACCAATCTTTAGGCCTCTATCTTCCAGAGACTTCCTACAACTCTCTGCTTTCCTTTCAAGTTCTGCCCTATTAGTATTGCATAGTACAATGCCATCGACAAACATTATACACCAGGGGGCTTCTTCATCTCTCACATCCTGAGTTATAACGTCTATGATTACGTTGAAGAGGTACGGGCTTAAGGATGAACCCTGGTGTAATCCAACCATAACATGGTGTCAATCCCACACTACTTCTTACCTGAGTTCTAGCTCTTGTATACATATCTTGGATTATCCTTACATATTTCTCTGGCACTCTTTTGTCCCTCAAGCATCTCCATACTTCCTGACGTGGTACTCTGTCGTAGACCTTCTCCAAATCAATAAAGACCATATGCAATCTTTTTTGCTTTTCCTAATGCTTTTCCGTATTTTGTCTTAATATAAAAGTTGCATCCGTTGTGCTTTTTCCTGGCATAAATTCAAGCTGTTCTTCTTCTATTGATACTTCTCGTAATCTTCCTTCTATAATTTTCTCCCAAATCTTCATCGTGTGTGACATTAGCTTGATTCCTCTATAGTTTCCACAACCCTGTATATCTCCCTTCTCCTTAAAAATTGGTACAGTAACACTCTCCCTCCACTGAGAGAATAAGATCTGTATCCCCAACAAAATTTGAAAAAATGTTATTGTATTCCTCTTCTTTTCCTTTCCAGAGCAGTAATTTTATGTAAGCCTATAGCTGATTGTATTCAGGTATCTTCTGATGTGTTAGACCTTTCTCTGCTTCAAAACTGGTGGAATGTTAATGTTTCTAAAATAAATATTGAATATTTTTGAACTCCCGCTTGAAATAAATAGTAAAAGCAACTGATCGTAAGCTAAATTTTGACAAAAAATTCTCAAAAGATATTTCCAGAAATTTCGTGACACAGCTTTCTACTTTCTACGTTGATCTCATAACGTAATAGTTAGAGCGACGGACTAAATTTCCACGTTCGAATTCCATCGCAGACAGCTGCAAAAATTTGAAACTGTGTCTGAAGACGAGAAGCTTTGAATTTTTGAATTTACTTTAAGGCCTTTAGGTATCTTAGGCTCAGCCGGGATAGGATGTTGGAAGGTAGATGGTCGGGGTCTATTTTTGCCTGCTATGACTGAAGAAAAACCCTGAAGAAACCTGAGTCAGCCGCTCGGATCGATCCCAGGACCTCTCGAATGCTAAGCCAACACTCTACCACTTTTTATATGTGTTTACCCTAAGCGGATTCTCGTTATTACTTTTTCAACTTGTTTTTACTTGTATTATACGTGTGTGTACTTATTCTTGCATTATTAACTACTGACAGTACAGTTAAAATCACATCCATGCTCGAGGTGGGATTCAAACCGCATTAGCGAGCACGACCACCTGGATCGGCTCTCTGAGCCACGGCCGTTTGGTGAGAAGAGAAGCTATCTGCAAACGTAGTGGAAACAATACAAATATTGTATATAATCATGAAGATAATGGGCAAAGTGCAATTAAGTATATATCCCAGCCACATTGATTATTCGGTATCTCCATGTTGCTGCTTTAAAACAATGTGCTTAACGTTCTAGCAGGCAATATTGTTTTCTTTCTTTTTTAAAAAAGAAAAAAGAGCTGTAACTTACATAAGAATTGATCGCCATTTTGAAACGAGTGGAATTTTGTGCTTTGATTTCTGACAGCCAGATTTGGAAAAGTATCGTCTGTTTTGCCAAAAATGAAAAGAGATATTCCATTCATGGTACCGAACGTATCACTAATTCAAACTTCGTACAAAGGGCTCCAGCCAGGAAAGCCCGTCCCTTAAAATTCTCTCGGCGTCACACAAAGATTTACTTTTATGTGAGTGTAAATAAATGCAAAATGATGTGCTCGTATCTTCACCCGTGACCCCCACCCACCCTCATACAATTTTCGACCGTATCACGCATGTTCTAGAGTCTAGTCCATCATCTGATTGGTTTATTTTTCACTAACATCTCCTTTCTTAGAACCTCAATTGAAATTAAAATTACCGAGCGGCCGTGGCTCAGTGGTAGCGTTGGCTTAGAATTCGAGAGGTTGTGGGTTTGATAGCAACGGCCAACCATCCTGACTGAGATTTTTTCTCAGTCAGACCAGACAAATGCCGGGATGTAGCCTTCAACTTAGGCTCTTCACTACGCATTCCCACACATCCATTTCCCTCCCCTATCCCGCCCGAAGCCTTAGATTCTTAAAGGCCATAAATAAAGTTCAAAGTTCACCACGCAAATGCCGGGATGGCGCCTTCAACTTAGGCCCTGGACGGCGCATTTCCGCATCCTATTTTCCTCCCCTATCCCGGCCTAAGTCTTAGATGCCTGAAGGCCATAAATAATTTCAATTCAATTCAAATAAAAATTACATCTAAATTTTAATTTATAATTTTGAATGGGACTTTCAACTGGCCCTTTCAACACATGTATAAAGACTATTAAAACAATTTATAGTTATAATGAAATTATATTGCGGGCTAACTTTTACCAAGAAAGGTCATACGTGTTTACATCGATCAATGGCATAATAATTCGGAACCAGTACACAAAGTATGAATTACATTATTGCTTTAGAATTGGATGGATTATAGAAAAGAAACTAAAAAAAAGAAAAAATGTAAACAAGAACATGAAAAGAAGACAAAGTTCCATCAAGGTCATCATTCTTGTTTTCTATTATTCACATCAGTTAGTCAGTGAATCATCTTTCTTATTGCCTGGCACTTTTGGAGATATCAATATGCAATAAATTCGTGTCTTCTGAAATACCTTTTTTTTTTTTAAAGGACACAGCACCATCTTCTGGACATTAAATAATTGATGTCAGAGTTGACATAAAAATTATTGATCAATAGAGTGACAAATTTTCTGCGTAACAGGGAAGGCCATGGAACACACACACAGACACACATTCGACTGACAGCTAGAGGAGGGATGGGAAAATATAAAAAAAAGGAGGAAGGGAATAGTTAACAACTGATAAATGAATGACAATCCCATTAATTCATTTTCTTTCTGTTTATATATACAAAAGGACGAGTTGCCAAAGCTATGTAATTTCTGGGTAGATCAAGAAAATATGGATTCACAATTTGAGAGAAATATGACAACCTTGCTTCAGTAGGAATAATATTTTTTTCTTCCTTTTTCTGTTAGTTGACCTTAATGTCGAAATCGATTGTAGCAGTCAACAAAAGATGGAACTCGAACCGCGGATTCTGAATTAACTAATCTCTGAATTTCGAGGCATTATTAAGGTTATCCCAGACGTGACGACACTATTACAAACACGCCATTTAAAGTTTATTATTTTTCAAGTATCCGCTAATGATAATAATCACCACATGTAAATATTTTTTCAGATCAAATGTTGAAAATGTATATTTGTTCTTTGTATTAATACGCGTTAAATTATGTTTTTAAAAATCTGATTACAAAATTATTTGTGACTATAAAAAAGGTTAATCATTTAAAAGCATGCCTTCATCTTAATAATACACTATTAATGATATCAAGATTATAAAAAAGGATAAAAAGGATAAAAAGAAAGGATAAGCTTTTAGTTGTTATTTAAATGTTTCGTATGAACTATTAGAGTATTGTATTGTATTGTATGAAGCAGAAATGTGGACTCTACGATGGAATTATGAAAGAAAATTTATAGCTTTTGAAATGTGGACATGCAGAAGAATAAAAAATTAGCTGGATACAGAAGATGCGAACCGAAGAATACTTTGTATCCGCCAGCGGAGTAAAATCGCCCGTCTGAATACAACTTAAAGTGGGAAATGGGTGAATGAAAACGTATTAAATCAAAGAATGAAACCAAAAAAAGAACGACAAACACAATTTGATTTTTTTTTTATTATTATAAATCTTCTTTCCAAACTGTAAACATGAAAGAAATTTAAAGTCATCAGCTACACTGGTTATATTTGTCTTAAAGCTAGAAAATTTTAATTATGTGTACGCCATGTTGAAAGAAGAGATCTTTTTCTTTGCAACATCGAAGTGGAAAATTGGCTATTTCTATTTGCCATAAAGAGCATGCAAAACATGTATCTGTAGTTCGCCTAACCTACTGCTGAGAGATAATAGCAGAAAGAGGGAAAAGACCAAAAGCAAACACAATGATATCTCTTTTTACCTAACTTGCTTTTTTCTCTGGAGGAGGGGAGGATGTAATGGAACAACGTATGGAAGCGGCTGTCGTGCGACAAACGTAAAGTGAAAGTGTATTGAGTCGTAAAGAAATTAAAGAGCGCGCTGGGGACTTTATTGGTTCGCTCGTACGCTTCAATGTAAGCATAATTGTATTAGTTCCAGCATCGCTCAAACGTTATCGAAGAGTAGCGTAAAACATTGATTGAGTCTCTTTTTCGTCTGAAAAACTCGACTCTGCTGTTACACAATTACTGGATATATCTACCTACCTCTCTACTAAGTTCTTCTGAGCTACAGTTCTATTGACAAGCGTTGCACAGGTGCTGCCCTCCTTTTTCTAACAATAAAATAAAGAAAAACTCTTCAAATTATATAATCATGCTTAGTGAAACTATCCTAGCGTTTAATAGTATTGGTAACGAAAGAATGAAATTTCTACAAATTAACTTAAAATAAAAAACTGATCTTGCATACAGTGGCGGACTGAAAAGAAATTTGAGAGGACTGTGCTCATAATGCAAGGGGTTTATCTGTACAGGATTGGGCAGAGACAATTGGATGATCCAATTTTTACACCGCGCTTGCGTAGATGTATGTGGCGCGTTGAAACATTCACTGCTGTGTAGGGTGATTCCTAACCTTTAGGACACGCTAGCCGTGTGTTGCGTTTGCGATTTGGTGTACTAACCAATAAAAACAAGCAACTTGATTTCCCTCTTCGTCGCCAAACCAAAATCGCAAGCAAAGCATGCATCAGGCACGTACATAAAACGGCACCCTTAGGTTTCTTATGTACGCTCTAGTCGCGAGCTTTGCTTGCGATTTCTGTGGTTAATCAATCAGAAATACTAAAACACGTGTTTCAGTTAGCTACTCAGCCGAATCGCAATCAAAGCGCACGTGCATGAAAAGCCGGTCTTATTCGTCAAAGAGAGTCAGGCTCGAGAACGCTGAGCGTTCGTTGTGCATTTTTTTTTTAAAGCATCGATTCTGCCACTGTAATTCAGTGTTATTTTAGGTAGCATTTTGAAATGGGAAGAAATGAAAATTCCAAAACGCCAAACCATACTGAATTTGGTTAAAGAATTAGGATTACTGCACCTGTTGTCAACAGGAACCTCTTGGTCGTCCTCAAACAGTACGAACACCACAAAATGAGCCATAAATGAGAATAACATTTCAAAGCAGTCCTCCGCGTTTTGCTCGACATCACTCAGTCTCCATGCACGTAACGGCTAGAACAGTTCAACGCATCTTACACAGAATTCAGAAACCGCATCGCTTCAAAATTCTAGTGGAGCAACAATTTCTTCCCCATTATTTAACCCACTTAAAATGTAGCCTAAAAATATGCTGCACTGCAATAGAGGAATCTATTATTATTATTATTCCACAGCAAATAGGGCCTACTTAATAGGGTGGAACGATTTTCTTTCAGATATTGGGGTTCGAATTGTCATCAAAAGTTGCGTATTGGTACCAAATAAAGCCATGCCAAATATGGCCGTCCTAAAACAATATTTAATCGGGCCCCTGGGCTCTTAAAGGGTCCAATTGTTTTCTGCAAAACAAGGAATAAAAATATGATACCGGTTTCCACATGTTGGGGGGTTAGAGTAGTTATGAAAAGTTGTGCATTGGTACAAAATTAAGCCATGTTAAATGTGGCACTTTTTTACCGTTTTCAAACCAAAATTTTTTCGGGCTCCGGGACCCGGCTAGATATGTTATGATCCGGCTGTGTTTCGGCGAATAAACATAAAATATCATTCTACAACTTTTGCAAGCTACTCAAACTCAAATTTAAAAGAAAATCATAATTAACATTTTCTCGGGCCCCCGGGGCCCGGGTAAATATTTCTTGATATTTGTGTTTGAAGCGAACAAATATAACATAATATTCTATAACTTTTGCATGGTACTCAACGTGAACTTTCTAATATTTTTTTTTCGCGCGGGGGGAGGGGTGCAAAACGGCCGATTTTTTTAGGAATTTGAGTTTGAGTAGCGTGCAAAACTTGTAGCATTTTGTTATCTTTGTTCGGCGAATCACAGCCGGATCAAAAAATATCTAGCCAGGCCTCGATAGCATTTGTTTTATCTAATTTTTATGTATAGACCTGACAGACAGCCTCTATTTATTTAACCTACATTTTTGCGCCTTAGCCCGTCACACGTCATCTTTCACACGTGTAACGGGCTTAGACCATAGTCTTACTTATAAGTAAGTAAATAAAAAAATATTAATGTAATGTTTCCGTAATTTTTATCTTAAGTATATAAAAGCAAAGCTTTGACATGGAAAATATCGGAGTAGCCGGAGAACATCGACAGTTGCCCATGAATACTGTGTTCTCATCATGAGAATAAATAAGTATCGATGGTCTGGTAGTTACCGAGCCTTTCGTGCCTGAGGTCGCGAGTTCAAACCCATATGCATCCATTTAAAAAAAATTGGGTTCATGAATTAAAAAACCCTGGTAAACACAATTTTCTATTCTTTAAATGTTATTTCAAATTATATTTAAATTGTTTTTGTGTTTTTTAAATAACGTTTCTGCTTCTATGATAAGTTTCTCCTACCACGATATATTAAAATTTGATTTAATCTATATGTCCTGTAATTAAAATTATGCACTTTGAATTGACAATGAATTTGAATTTTATTTATGGCCTTTAGCCATCTAAGGTTCAGGTCGGGATAGGGAAGGGGAAAGGATTCGGGAAGGTGTCGGCCAGGACGTAAGTTGATATACCATCCCGGTGTTTGTTGAGGAAACTATGGAAAACTCTTTAAGGTTTCCAGGGTGTGAATAATTGTATTTTACGGGGGTATATGTTGTTGATATGAAAATAACGTGATAAAACGAATATTATGCATTATACGTGTTCCCACATGCAGACTTTCAGGGGAAATTTCCCCCTCACCTCCCTGTTAATTCGCACAATGGAACTCCGTACGTTTGGCGTATCTGACTTCTATGAATTTGAGTATACTTTACAAACTTAGGGGAGTTATAGAATTTGCGTTCAATTTTTCAGTTACCAAAGCTTTTGTGAATCCCTTCCCACTCCAGTATCCATTTTATCAAAGCGCGTTACGATGTGTTCACATTTATTATTAATAATTGTTTTCTTGCATTTTAGTGACCATGGACTAGCGGAGGTTAGGGATCAGGTTCGCACAAACAGACAGAAATGTATTTTGAAAGAAAGAAACGAAAGTGTAAAGAAACATAACCGAACCTGACCTTACCTAACTTACCCTAACCCATGGTCACTAATCTAGTATAATCTACGGAAAATGCAAGAAAGCAATTATTAATAATAAATATGAAAAGATTGAAATTTATTTTGAAAGAAAAACATACTCGCACCCGCCGAGATTTGAACACGGGTCCTTTCACTCAACAAGCCGACGCCTTATCCAATTACCCACGGTCCGCAAAGGGGGATTTCGAAGTTGTATTTACACTACACATGTGTTACGTAACAATGCTGCGAAATTCCATTCGCGCGTACAGTGCTGTAGTCCCAGAATTTTCACAGAGTATACGCTAAGTTTATGAATCTTTCAACAGAGATGATGTTTCCATTAAATATAGGGAACGAATAAGTTAATTTCAATAAAACAAGAGAGAACGCGAAATACTTTAATTATCTTCTAGTGAGACAATAAGAACGCAATTATATGGATAATTTGTTTCATTGAGGGAATGAGAAACAAGATTGTTGCGACTTTTGCACAACAACATATTTATTATTAATAATTGCTTTCTTGCATTTTTTTAGATTATCTTAAATTAGTGACCATCCGACCGTGTAGATTAGGTGTGGTCATGTAGCTTTCAACTCTTTGTTCTCATATACGTCACAGTTCTTGACGCAACATCCGTTCAAAATTCCGACAGCGATACGCTCGTGGGTATAAAGCGTAACTCGCTGACATTCGCGAATTTAATGGCTGATTTAACAACACATTTGTTATGGTCTGTGTAGCCAAGTAGATAGCGTGTCAGACTCTCATTCTTAAGGTCGTGGGTTCGATTCCGTACCTTGATTTCAAATTATTTTCTTCAAGGAATAAGTGAGTGATGTTCACGATTGCTACTGAAGGAGATTTATCACGTATAGCGAGAAAAACACAAGACCGAGAGAGAAGGGGGCAGGGAGAGAGAGACGCAGACTGTGTATTCACAAGCGTTAAGATTTCGTTTATTTCCATGTCTTGCGCCATTTTTCTTTCCCTCTTTCCTTGTTTTCTCCTCTCACTTTTCGCTCTTTTCCCGTCTTTTTCCATGCTTTCTCTCTTTGTCTCTCTCTGTTTCTGTGTGTATGAACAATACATAGTGAAGATTCCTGCATGATGTCCATATTATTATTTTCCATTGCTTTGCATTAGTTCCTATCTCAGAATTTAACGTGAATGGAGTTTCTGCCTACCTATATCGTGGTTGTCGAAGTGATGCTCACCTACTAATTATTTCTTCCTTCCAAATGGAGGAATGTATTGGCATGCCATGTTTTGGCGCATATTTGTACTGTCATGTTGGTTATCTAACTATTAGGTGTACAGTGAAACAATTCTTCTGGAGGATATCGCTTCTATTTCTTATATATCGAACCTCAATTTACTTTTGTAAGTGGCTGTACCTGCCTATCCTTACGAACACATTATATCATCATCATCATCAAAGGAGCTTCATCAGCTTGGTTTTGTTGAAAAGTTGCCAAGAAAAAATAGGCTTCTTTGTCTTGAGTTGAAGTGAATGAAATGGTTCGAACTTCGGCAGAGCGAAAAGAAAGGAACTGAAAGCTTAAAAGATATTGGAAGTTGGAGAAGCGAACACTGCGCACACTACATTTTATAGAAGGAGCAGACAAAGAGGAAAAGTTAAGGGATAACCCCCACCCCACACATCTTCCACTCACACACACAGGAGATGTAAAAGAAAGATGCCGCGAGAGACCAAACTTGGAAACTCTTTGGGGAGAAGCCACGTAAAGGACTTTCCTCTTTTAGATCAAACCATCAGGAGGACGATAAACGAGGCCGAGTGCAAAAGGAAATAAAGGAAGAAAAACATAAAATTGCCTCTATACTGGGGAGAGTAGGAAGTACGCGTTGGTTCCTGCAGGTTAAGCCTAAATTAGTAAACGAGTGACAAGAGAACAGGTGACGAAGACATTCAATCGACACATCAGTGACTTTACGTACTGGAACATAAGTACATCTTATGTTAATACTTCCCGAGCAGGTGAGTTCGAGTCCATGGTATACATACTGCAGGCCTAATAATGTTACATTCCCTTGGATATCAAGATCGGAAGAAAATCTTTATTCCTTGAGGGAATTCTGTTTAATTTTGGAAGGAAAATCACTGAGGGCTGAGTCAGGTGAATAATGTGGATAGTCCCTTTTTGTAATGAAGTTGGACTCGGGAACTCATACCGTGACGCTGACGTTGTTTCTGGTCATCTACTAGGACTAAGATTACGATTCTTTTTAAAAAACTTTTCTAATTCCCAAATCCTCCGTTGCAATTTGTCCCACTATTTTCTCATCTATATTAAACTCTTTTGTTGTTATAGACTCGCACCTAATCTTCTATCTGAGCGCAACAAGATTCGTACTCCGCTACATTTGCCTTTCTCGTTTACGTTGTCGGTTGGTCACTTCTTGGATACTGTTACTTTCTCTCTCATGTTGTCTGCGGCTCATGTTACTGCAAATTGAAACATGTTTGGACGTGCTTAGGTACATGAGTTTGGCTGACTCAAAACTCCACTGATACACAGCGGCCAGTCCGGAAATTTAATTGCCACACCTCGTGAATAGTTACTTTCAATAATCAATAAATTCGTTCTAATTTTCACACTTTTGAGACATGTGCGATTACTGATAAAGAGATACACCCACGAAAGGATGTTACGAAAACATTACAATAATATTTTTTATTTACTTACTTATAAGTCAGACAGGAGCTATGGCTTAAGCCCGTTACACGTGTGGAAGATGACGTGTGAAAGGCTATGGCGCATACACGTAGGTTAAATAAATAGAGGCTGTCTGTCAGGTCTATACATAAAAATTAAATAAAACAAATGCTATTTGCACAGAATACATTCTATGGTTGGTGTACACTTATAGTTTGAACTTTACGTACCTATTTATACCAAGTAATGATACAACTTTCACCCTACACGATATGACCTTCAATGAAGGAGTACATTTTCAATGTATGAGGAAAAAAAAATGGATGATTCGAAATGTGGAAATGGAGAAGAATAGCTGGACACAGAAAATACGTAACGAGAAAGGACTGAAGAGAGACGTCTTGCGACGAACAATACTTGGGACAAGAGGGAAAAAAGAAACAGGTTAGGACAATGCGGAAGGATTGCATATTCAGGGATGGAATTAAAGATGTTGAGAGGAGGAAACAGGAAGAGGAAGAAGACGAATAGCTTCTTGACAGTATTAAGGAAAATAACCTGTACACTAAGACAGAGGAAAGTGGAATAAATGGAGAGGGTTCAACATGCCTCGAAGGACCTACTGCTTTTGAATAAATACTACTAATGATGAATAATAAATTTATAAAAGTTGATAAAACTTTATTGTTCTGAGAGTGAATAAAACTGTAGCTGTCTGAATTGGAATGAAACTACATGTGGAATCAATATAAAACAAATAACAGAAGCTTTCCTAATTTCCGCCAATTGACAGGCAATTATAAACATTTTTTTTCTTCTGATTGAATTTCTTTATAATATTGTGTAACATTTCTAATTAACATCATGAACTGTATTAGCAAAACTTGATTTTATATGACAATCGAATGGAGTAAATAAATTGTCGGTAATTGAGGCATCTATGAGTCAGGCCGTGAACCAAGATGTATTCCCAAAATGTGATTTTTGGTATCAAAGGGTATCAACGAAATAAAACAGAATGTTAACATTATTTCGGTAAATAATAATAATACACGGAACGTAATTGTCGTTAAAACATCTCGAGTCTGTATGGAAGTGCAACGCAAAGTCTAGGTTTTCCATTGAAAAGTATTAAGGAACCAAAACCTAGCTGGATACAAGCCTTACCGACTGAAACACACTTTGGTGTGTAGAGCGATTAGAAGCCAGCGAGATTTGGTCGCTAGAATATTACTTCGTTGCCCTAGTGGCTTCTGAGTTGTAAGTTACTAGGTGAAATGAATCTCCTCTGTCTAGGGACTCGTCTCGTCGAAACCATTCTAACGACACCTCAACCTCCTTGTAGGCTTAGTCGTTCCTGAGTTCACAGCTGGAGACAGAGGAACATAGCGGTTGTATAATGCTTCCCAGAACTTGTAGCTTAATCCTAAAAGCAATATTTGCATGGACATCATTTCAGAATTTGCACAACTACGTTTGAAAACCTTTGTTTTTCCTTCCATTTTTTGTATAATAAACAGAGACAAACAATAATATTTATAATTAGAACGATAATTGAATTTATATTCTGCTTCAAAACATCGTACCAAATCGATTATGATACTTTTTATTGCACTTTCTTGTTTTTGATAATAGGAAACGCTTAGTGGGGATGAGTAAGTATTGTTTTTAATTCCACCGTAATAATTAAAACTGGTATTTGCGTCATCAAATATTCAATAGTTCTTATGCACATACATACACATAATTATCAGTGCCCCATTTCATGGAGTGTTTCATTTTGTACGCACTGCGTTTTCATCTCAAGTGTAGTTTGTTGGATGTTAATTTATAGAAGAGTTTTCTCTTTCTCGTCCCACGTATTAAATAATAAAACACTCATTACGAGTGATTCGTTCTTTTCTTCTCTTTTTTTTGAGGGGGGGGAAGGGGTCTGCATTTCGGTTCTTCTGCTTTTTTAGTTTCTCTTTTCTTTCTTTTTTTTGCCTCTCATAGCCTCATACATTCATTATTATAACGTGTTCTATTTTTAGCGGACTTCTCTCTCCCTCTCTGCTCAAATTATTTTTGCTTCTCATCAAATTTCGCTTTGTCCGTCTGTTAAGGATACAACTTTTCTCTTTGGTGATTGTGCACTATATGCACTCAATTTGTAATACACACTAGCACCTCAAGAAGTACAAGCAAGAAGAAACTTCTATCAGATTTCGGCGGTTGACATCACAACCTTCTGTTTTAAAACACACTAAATTTATGGGCACATAAGAGCCCTGTATATTCCAGGAAGGACTGTTTTAAGAATTTCAATTGGAAGTTTATTTTTGAACTCTAGGTAACTGAAACTCAGGCCGGTATAGTGTTGGGAAGCGGATGTTGGGAGGCAATTAGCCAAGGCATTGTTTTTAGGTACTGTCCCGGCGTTTGCCCGGTTTGACTGAGGAAAAAAACATGGGAAAACCTCATTGAAAATATACGGGTACTGTGATCGTTCCTAGGACCTTCCGATTGATAAGCCAACGCTCTACTAACTGAGCTACGGTCACTAGGTGACTGTTTTAAGTTGCCACGGTGAATACCACATATTCATAACTTTCGTTATAAACATTAACTCATCTGGGATATACTCATTCACATAATTATGTACTATGGTCCTGCGTACATATTATAAAGTAAAAATGGCGGTTGACAGGTCATGTCAATAAAAACTCGTTACTCCTGTTAATGACAAAAGCTTAATTCTTCAATGTATTAAATTTTCGCTGTAGGAAGGATTTGATAGGTTAATATTCAACACTAATAATAAAGTTGCACAATATGGAGTGTAAAATTCCTCAACCATACAATCATCTATGGATACTTTCAACTTAGTTTTAACCAATGTTCGGGAGAAATTAAACTTTTTCCAAAAAAAATCGTTATACTTTCAAGTGACGTTCAGTAACTTGAATAACAAACTAAAGCTTTTTCTTTCATGTTATGCATACGAGATGGTGACCATTTTCTGCCCCAGGTAGTTTGAGAATCAATCAAAAAGAAAGGTTTTATTCGGGACATAAATATAGCATAAATGTTGCGTTTTATTAAGAACCTATGTTGACTGTGAAAATGAAAATATTGCAATTGCACCAAGTTTAAAGCTTCAAAACCAGTAGAAACTTAATGGCGTTTTATAGCGGTGATTTTTTATTTAGACCTTGTATTGTTTGATTTAATTGGAGGAATAATATGTTTCGTCGATTCTACTTGCTTTAAGAGAGGCTTTAATGTCAATTCTGACTTGTATTCCTACTTAAAAAACATCGTAGTTAATACAGTAACACGAGGCAGGTTACTCTCTTTGGCCATACAAATCGAAAACAAATGAATGTTCAATTGGCGCCGCGTTGGGAGTACACTCTATAACTAGTGGTGTATTCTATAACACTATGGTTACAAATCAACTATCTTCACACACAAATAAGTAGCCTGAAGGTCTGCGGCCTGCGCATTTTCTCTTGATTTTCCTTTCCCATCGGTAGATGGCTCTGAGTTCAATACTGTATTCTCTTAAAGATCCTGGTAAACTGAAATTCCGTGATAAGTTCAGCAATTTCCTGTTAACTCAAATATGACAATACGAACCAATCATAAGCTTTAATTTATCCATATGCATAAGAAAATAAACTATTGAGCTCAGAGACATCTACTGGTTGGACAAGAAACTTCTGCGAAAGATATGTGCATATATTTATAAATGCGGGTTGTTCTCGATGAGAGTTATGGATTAGTATACATGCACTTAGTTGCTACCTTTTTGGCATTTAAAAAAAAATCAGT